>CAWUFW010020640.1:42500-145196 GCA_963921515.1 Calotriton arnoldi | reverse complement strand
CTCGTGTTACCTCACCCAGGGAAGCCGGGTGCATAGGTGCCTTTCGGGGTCGGGTTTCGTCGTCGGTTCTTATGGCGATCTGCTGCAAAGTGCTGCTGGCGACCAGGAGAAAAGTGTCCGGGTGGATCCAAGAGTGGATCGGAGTTCTGAAGAACCTGAAAGCAGAGGGGACAGAGTCTGGGTCACTAGCCAGTGACCAGGGAGGTGATGGACGGATGCCCACCGATGTCGAGTGCTTCAGGTGCGTTGACGGTCGTCTCGTTTCAGCAGCCACGAGGTCCAGGAGGCGTTGTCGGCGACCAGGAGCAGGATTCGGGCTGGTACACGATGTCTGTCGAGTGCTGCGGTGTCGGCGACCAGATTGGACCCAACAAGCCTTGGCAACTGCAAGTCTCGATGTAGCTGAAGATCGTCGATGGTGCAGACCAGCAAGGTCTGGGGAACTCACCCAGCAAGGGTGAGTGAGGGCAGGCCTGGAGCAACCAGACTGCCAAGTAAAGAAAAGATTGGCCTTCGGTAAGGGCTACTAGCCAACGGGCTAGCGACCGCGAAGGAGCCTCGTGACGCCGCACGTGGAGCTGGCTTACAGGACACTCGTGGAGTGGGGGCCAGTGATCTTCGGTGCAGGTGGTGCTGGAGGCTAGGGCTACTCGGAGCCCAAAGCATGACTTCTTGGGAGACCCAGAAGATGGTGCACTTGCAAATGTGCTCTGATTGGAAAAGGCACACCGGAGGCCTATGAAGTGATTTAGCAATGCAAGGAACTGTGGGAACCCAAAACCTGATGTGCCTTTCAAGCTGCCTCTGAGGAAAGAGCGCAACCACTCTGAAAAGCATCAGGCAGATGGACAGAGAAGGTCGGAGTTGTAGTCCTGTTTCTAAAGAATAAAAGGATTTGTTAATCACCAGCTGGAGGAGTGCGCCTCTTAATGAATGGGCATTTTTTTGGGAAGATTTATACGCGGCAAGTCCAGCCTCGCTGGAGATCGCACCGCCCTTCCAAAAACTGACTGGGGAATCATCTTACCTGAAATGTTCAAGAATGGACGGCGCAGCTGGCTCTTAGTGGAGAAACAGGACTCCAACCCCTAGACCCACTGGAGGGCGATTATTGGTCCAAGTAAAGGTTTGAAATGCACACAGCCACCGGAGGCAATGAAGAGGGTATGAAACCCAAAGTCCCAGCGTGCATGACAATGAACAATGAACTGATTGGAAAAGGCACACCGGAGGACTATGAAGTGATTTAGCAACGCAAGGAACTGTGGGAACCCAAAACCTGATGTGCCTTTCAAGCTGCCTCTGAGGAAAGAGCGCAACTGATCTGAAACGCATCAGGCAGATGGACAGAAAAGGTCAGAGTTGAAGCCCTGTTTCTAAAGAATAAAAGGATTTGTTGATCACCAGCTGTAGGAGTGCGCCTCTTAATGCATGGGCATTTTTTTGGGAAGATTTATACGCGGCAAGTCCAGCCGCGCGGGAGATCGCACCGTCCTTCGAAAAACTGACTGGGGATCGTCTTACCTGAAATGTTCGGGAATGGACGGCGCAGCTGGCTCTTAGTCGAAAAACAGGACTCCAACCCAGAGGCCCACTGGAGGGCAATTATTGGTCCAAGTAAAGGTTTGACATGCACACAGCCACCGGAGGCAATGCAGAGGGCATGAAACCACAAGTCCCAGCGTGCATGACAATGAACAATGAACTGATTGTAAAAGGCACACCGGAGGCCTATGAAGTGATTTAGCAACGCAAGGAACTGTGGGAACCCAAAACCTGGTGTGCCTTTCAAGCTGCCTCTGAGGAAAGAGCGGAACCGCTCTGAAACGGGTCAGGCAGATGGACAGAAAAGGTCGGAGTTGTAGTCCTGTTTCTAAAGAATAAAAGGATTTGTTAATCACCAGCTGGAGGTGTGCGCCTCTTAATGCATGGGCATTTTTTTGGGAAGATTTATACGCGGCAAGTCCAGCCGCGCGGGAGATCGCACCGCCCTTCCAAAAACTGACTGGCGATCGTCTTACCTGAAATGTTCGGGAATGGACAGCGAAGCTGGCTTTAGTCAAGAAACAGTACTCCAACCCCGAGGCCCACTGGAGGGCAATTATTGGTACAAGTAAAGGTTTGAAATGCACACAGCCACCGGAGGCAATGAAGAGGGTATGAAACCACAAGTCCCAGCGTGCATGACTATGAACAATGAACTGATTGGAAAAGGCACACCGGAGGCCTATGAAGTGATTTAGCAATGCAAGGAACTGTGGGAACCCAAAACCTGATGTGCCTTTCAAGCTGCCTCTGAGGAAAGAGCGCAACTGATCTGAAACGCATCAGGCAGATGGACAGAAAAGGTCAGAGTTGAAGCCCTGTTTCTAAAGAATAAAAGGATTTGTTGATCACCAGCTGTAGGAGTGCGCCTCTTAATGCATGGGCATTTTTTTGGGAAGATTTATACACGGCAAGTCCAGACGCGCGGGAGATCGCACCGTCCTTCGAAAAACTGACTGGGGATCGTCTTACCTGAAATGTTCGGGAATGGACGGAGCAGCTGGCTCTTAGTCGAAAAACAGGACTCCAACCCAGAGGCCCACTGGAGGGCAATTATTGGTCCAAGTAAAGGTTTGACATGCACACAGCCACCGGAGGCAATGCAGAGGGCATGAAACCACAAGTCCCAGCGTGCATGACTATGAACAATGAACTGATTGGAAAAGGCACACCGGAGGCCTATGAAGTGATTTAGCAATGCAAGGAACTGTGGGAACCCAAAACCTGATGTGCCTTTCAAGCTGCCTCTGAGGAAAGAGCGCAACCGCTCTGAAACGTGTCAGGCATATCGACAGAAAAGGTCAAAGTTGTAGTCCTGTTTCTAAAGAATAAAAGGATTTGTTGATCACCAGCTGGAGGAGTGCGCCTCTTAATGCATGGGCATTTTTTGGGGAAGATTTATACGCGGCAAGTCCAGCCGCGCGGGAGATCGCACCGTCCTTCGAAAAACTGACTGGGGATCGTCTTACCTGAAATGTTTGGGAATGGACGGCACAGCTGGCTCTTAGTCGAGAAACAGGACTCCAACCCCGAGGGCAATTATTGGTCCAAGTAAAGGTTTGAAATGCACACAGACACCGGAGGCAATGAAGAGGGTATGAAACCACAAGTCCCAGCATGCATGACAATGAACAATGAACTGATTGGAAAAGGCACACAGGAGGCCTATGAAGTGATTTAGCAACGCAAGGAACTGTGGGAACCCAAAACCTGATGTGCCTTTCAAACTGCCTCTGAGGAAAGAGCGCAACCGCTCTGAAATGCGTCAGGCAGATGGACAGAAAAGGTCGGAGTTGTAGTCCACTTTCTAAAGAATAAAAGGGTTTGTTAATCACCAGCTGGAGGAGTGTGCCTCTTAATGCATGGGCATTTTTTTGGGAAGATTTATACGCGGCAAGTCCAACTGCATGGGAGATCGCACCGCCCTCCCACAAACTGACTGGGGATCTTCTTACCTGAAATGTTCGGGAATGGACGGTGCAGCTGGCTCTTAGTCGAGAAACAGGACTCCAACCCCGAGGCCCACTGTAGGGCGATTATTGGTCCAAGTAAAGGTTTGAAATGCACACAGCCACCGGAGGCAATGAAGAGGGTATGAAACCACAAGTCCCAGCGTGCATGACAATGAACAATGAACTGATTGGAAAAGGCACACCGGAGGCCTATGAAGTGATTTAGCAATGCAAGGAACTGTGGGAACCCAAAATCTGATGTGCCTTTCAAGCTGCCTCTGAGGAAAGAGCGCAACCGCTCTGTAACGCGTCAGGCAGATGGACAGAAAAGGTCGGAGTTGTAGTCCTGTTTCTAAAGAATAAAAGGATTTGTTAATCACCAGCTGGAGGAGTGTGCCTCTTAATGCATGGGCATTTTTTGGGGAAGATTTATACGCGGCAAGTCCAACTGCATGGGAGATCGCACCGCCCTCCCATAAACTGACTGGGGATCTTCTTACCTGAAATGTTCGGGAATGGACGGCGCAGCTGGCTCTTAGTCGAGAAACAGGACTCCAACCCCGAGGCCCACTGTAGGGCGATTATTGGTCCAAGTAAAGGTTTGAAATGCACACAGCCACCGGAGGCAATGAAGAGGGTATGAAACCACAAGTCCCAGCGTGCATGACAATGAACAATGAACTGATTGGAAAAGGCACACCGGAGGAATATGAAGTGATTTAGCAATGCAAGGAACTGTGGTAACCCAAAACCTGATGTGCCTTTCAAGTTGCCTCTGAGGAAAGAGCGCAACCGCTCTGTAACGCGTCAGGCAGATGGACAGAAAAGGTCGGAGTTGTAGTCCTGTTTCTAAAGAATAAAAGGATTTGTTAATCACCAGCTGGAGGAGTGCGCCTCTTAATGCATGTGCATTTTTTTGGGAAGATTTATACGCGGCAAGTCCAGCCGCGCGGGAGATTACACCGCCCTTCCAAAAACTGACTGGGGATCGTCTTACCTGAAATGTTCGGGAATGGACGGCACAGCTGGCTCTTAGTCAAGAAACAGGACTCCAACCCCGAGGCCCACTGGAGGCGATTATTGGTCCAAGTAAAAGGTTTGAAATGCACACAGCCTCCGGAGGCAATGAAGAGGGTATGAAACCACAAGTCCCAGCGTGCATGACAATGAACAATGAACTGATTGGAAAAGGCACACCGGAGGCCTATGAAGTGATTTAGCAACGCAAGGAACTGTGGGAACCCAAAACCTGATGTCCCTTTCAAGCTGCCTCTGAGGAAAGAGCGCAACCGCTCTGAAACGCATCAGGCAGATGGACAGAAAAGGTAGGAGTTGTAGTCCTGCTTCTGACCCTTGACCTTGCCAGGTAGGTCGCTCCCCCACCACACAGCTCCGCCTGTGCTGTCCGCCCGCTGCTGCTGCTGGTAAGCTCGCCCCTCCGCTTGTGGCCTCGGTGCCCATATTTCTTTGTTTTCTCTGTCCATTTTGCCTTCTGTGCCCCCGATGCCCCACTGTACTGTGCCCGTATTTCTTTGTTTTCTCTGTCCATTTTGCCTTCTGTGCCCCCGCTGCCCCATTGTACTGTGCCCGTATTTCTTTGTTTTTCTCTGTCCATTTTGCCTTCTGTGCCCCCGCTGCCCCACTGTACTGTGCCCGTATTTCTTTGTTTTCTCTGTCCATTTTGCCTTGTGTGCCCCCGCCGCCCCATTGTACTGTGCCCGTATTTCTTTGTTTTCTCTGTCCATCTTGCCTTCTGTGCCCCCGCTGCCCCATTGTACTGTGCCCGTTTTTCTTTGTTTTCTCTGTCCATTTTGCCTTCTGTGCCCCCTCTGCCCCATTGTACTGTGCCCGTATTTCTTTGTTTTCTCTGTCCATCTTGCCTTCTGTGCCCCCGCTGCCCCATTGTACTGTGCCCGTATTTCTTTGTTTTCTCTGTCCATTTTGCCTTCTGTGCCCCCGCTGCCCCATTGTACTGTGCCCGTATTTCTTTGTTTTCTCTGTCCATCTTGCCTTCTGTGCCCCCGCTGCCCCATTGTACTGTGCCCGTATTTCTTCTGTTTTCTCTGTCCATCTTGCCTTCTGTGCCCCCGCTGCCCCATTGTACTGTGCCCGTATTTCTTCTGTTTTCTCTGTCCATCTTGCCTTCTGTGCCCCCGCTGCCCCACTGTACTGTGCCCGTATTTCTTCTGTTTTTTCTGCCCATTTTGCCTTCTGTGCCCCTCGCTGCCTCTCTCCATTCCCGCCGCTGCGTCCCCTGCGGCCCCGCCCCCCTGACTGCCCATTCGCTGCCCCTGCCTCCCAGCTGCTCCTCCCTCCCACCTCCCCATATATGGCGGCCGCTGCGCGGTGAGGAGAGCGACCCTTGACCTTGCCAGGTAGGTCGCTCCCCACCACACAGCTCCGCCTGTGCTGTCCGCCCGCTGCTGCTGCTGGTAAGCTCGCCCCTCCGCTTGTGTGCTCGGTGCCCGTATTTCTTTGTTTTCTCTGTCCATTTTGCCTTCTGTGCCCCCGCTGCCCCACTGTACTGTGCCCGTATTTCTTTGGTTTCTCTGTCCATTTTGCCTTCTGTGCCCCCGCTGCCCCATTGTACTGTGCCCGTATTTCTTTGTTTTTCTCTGTCCATTTTGCCTTCTGTGCCCCCGCTGCCCCACTGTACTGTGCCCGTATTTCTTTGTTTTCTCTGTCCATTTTGCCTTCTGTGCCCCCGCTGCCCCATTGTACTGTGCCCGTATTTCTTTGTTTTCTCTGTCCATCTTGCCTTCTGTGCCCCCGCTGCCCCATTGTACTGTGCCCATATTTCTTTGTTTTCTCTGTCCATCTTGCCTTCT
The DNA here is from genome assembly GCA_963921515.1 of Calotriton arnoldi. Lineage (NCBI taxonomy): Eukaryota > Metazoa > Chordata > Amphibia > Caudata > Salamandridae > Calotriton > Calotriton arnoldi. The sequence goes on along the minus strand of CAWUFW010020640.1, from coordinate 138,871 downwards.
GTGCCCCCGCTGCCCCACTGTACTGTGCCCGTATTTCTTTGTTTTCTCTGTCCATTTTGCCTTCTGTGCCCCCGCTGCCCCATTGTACTGTGCCCGTATTTCTTTGTTTTCTCTGTCCATCTTGCCTTCTGTGCCCCCGCTGCCCCATTGTACTGTGCCTGTATTTCTTTGTTTTCTCTGTCCATCTTGCCTTCTGTGACCCCGCTGCCCCATTGTACTGTGCCCGTATTTCTTTGTTTTCTCTGTCCATTTTGCCTTCTGTGCCCCCGCTGCCCCATTGTACTGTGCCCGTATTTCTTTGTTTTCTCTGTCCATCTTGCCTTCTGTGCCCCCGCTGCCCCATTGTACTGTGCCCGTATTTCTTTGTTTTCTCTGTCAATCTTGCCTTCTGTGCCCCCGCTGCCCCATTGTACTGTGCCCGTATTTCTTTGTTTTCTCTGTCCATTTTGCCTTCTGTGCCCCCGCTGCCCCATTGTACTGTGCCCGTATTTCTTCTGTTTTTTCTGCCCATTTTGCCTTCTGTGCCCCTCGCTGCCTCTCTCCATTCCCGCCGCTGCGTCCCCTGCGGCCCCGCCCCCCTGACTGCCCATTCGCTGCCCCTGCCTCCCAGCTGCTCCTCCCTCCCACCTCCCCATATATGGCGGCCGCTGCGCGGCCGCGCTGCTGGCGCGCCGAAGGCGTGCCTAAGGCAAGCCCGTCTGCGCCCGTCCGCGACTGGACCGCGCCCAGCGCCAGAACTCCTGGACCGCGCGCCCCCCGCTCCAGCCTCGAGGACCGACGCCAATACGATGCCACCACACTCCACGCTCTCAACCCCGGATGGACGCACAACTGCTTCAAGGCCACCCCGAAACGCACCCATGGTCCCTTCACCTGCCGGAACTGCAGCTACACCAGCCTCAGAGCCACCGAGGCGCCCGCCAAGAAAGGACCTCAACCACCTCCGGTGCATCCTACTGAACACCCGCTCCGCACGCAAACACGCCGTCGAGCTCTGGGACCTGCTCGACACATCATCACCAGACGTCGCCTTCCTGACAGAGACCTGGATGAGCGACTCCTCCGCCCCCGACATCACCATAGCCATCCCAGACGGCTATAAGATCACCCGCAGAGACCGCATCAACGCAGTAGGAGGAGGAATCGCCATCGTCCACAAGAACACCATCAGGGTCTCGACCAGCACCGACGACACTCTCAGCACCGCCGAACACATGCACTTCCAGATCCACACGGACCCCAACACCACCCTTAGAGGCACCCTTGTCTACAGACCCCCTGGGCCCCGACCCCAGTTCAGCGACTCCATCGCCGACTTCATCAGCACGCACGCCCTGACCTCTACCGACTACATCCTCCTCGGAGACCTGAACTTTCACCTGGAGAACAACAACGACAGCAACTCCACCACCCTGATCGACAGCCTCGCCAACCTCGGCCTGAGCCAGCTCGTCACAACACCGACCCACTCCGCCGGCCACACGCTTGACCCCATCTTCTCCTCAAGCTCCCACGTCTCCTTCAGCCACACCACGGAACTCCTCTGGACCGACCACCGCTGCATCCATTTCACCTTTCAGAAACCCACCACACACCACCACACCCAACAGATCCCACGCCGCTGCTGGAGCAAAGTCACCGAAGACCAACTCCGGGCAACCCTCGCTCTCAGCCCTCCCTCCGACCCATCCAACACCGACGACGCTGCCTGCAACCTCAGACGATGGATGGACGACTGTGCCAACACCCTCACCCCGCTGAAAAAGCTCACCTACAGCGACACCACCAAAAGAGCCAGCTGGTTCACCTCGGAACTCCTAGCTTCCAAGCGTACCTGCCGGAAACTAGAGAAGAAATGGCACAGTGATAAGACACCGGACAGCCACACAGCCCACAAAGACGCCATCCGTAACCACCACCACCTCATCAGGTCCGCCAAGAGAATCTCCTTCAAAGACCGCCTCGACAACAACGCACACAACAGCAAGGAGCTTTTCAACATCGTGAAGGAACTCTCCAATCCCAGCTCCAACACCAACGACATCCCGCCGTCGCAACCCCTGTGTGATTCCCTCGCCACCTTCTTTCACCGTAAGATCGCCGACATCCACGACAGCATCAACACCCAGACAGCCCCAACTAAGATCGATGCACCAGACCCGCCACACACCATCGACCACGACCCCCTGCCAGCCTGGGCCAGCGTGAACATCGAGGACACCATCAAGACCATGAGCACAATACACTCCGGCTCCCCGTCAGACCCTTTCCCGCACCACATCTTCAACAAAGCCAGCAGCTCCATCGCACCCCACCTGTGCAACATCATCAATCTCTCCTTCGAGACCGCGACCTTCCCAGAGAGCTGGAAACACGCAGAGATCAACGCCCTACTCAAAAAACCCAAGGCGAACCCGAGAGACCTCAAGAACTTCCGGCCCATCTCTCTGCTTCCGTTCCCAGCCAAGGTCATCGAGAAGATCGTCAACACACAGCTAACCCGATACCTCGAAGAAAACAGCATCCTGGACCCATCCCAATCAGGGTTCCGCAGCAACCACAGCACTGAGACTGCCTTCATCGCCGCCACCGACGACATCAGGATCCTGCTGGACAATGGTGAGACCGCAGCCCTCATCCTGCTGGACCTCTCCGCCGCCTTCGACACTGTCTGCCACCGCACTCTCACGCGCACGCCTCCACGACGCAGGGATCCGAGACAAGGCCCTGGAATGGACCACCTCCTTCCTCGACGGCAGAACCCAGAGAGTCCGCCTCCCACCTTTCCGATCCGAAGCCTCCGAGATCATCTGCGGCGTACCCCAGGGATCGTCCCTCAGCCCAACACTGTTCAACATCTACATGGCCCCGCTCGCACGCATCGCCAGACAGCACGACCTCAACATTATCTCCTACGCCGACGACACTCAACTGATCCTCTCCCTCACCAAGGACCCCCTCGCCGCCAAAGCCAATCTCCATGAAGGAATGAAGGCCGTCGCCGATTGGATGAAGATCAGCCGACTAAAGCTGAACACGGACAAAACGGAGGTCCTCATCCTCGGCTCCAACCCCTCAGCCTGGGACGACTCCTGGTGGCCAACGACGCTGGGAGCAGCCCCGACACCCACCGACCATGCACGTAACCTGGGAGTCATCCTCGACTCAACGCTCTCCATGTCCAAGCAAGTCAACGCAGTCTCCTCCTCCTGCTTCAACACCCTCCGCATGCTTCACAAGATCTACAGGTGGATCCCGACAGACACAAGAAGAACAGTCACCCAGGCCCTCGTCAGTAGCAGACTGGACTATGGGAACGCCCTCTACGCGGGAGCCCCGGCCAAGCTCATCAAGCGACTGCAACGCATACAAAACGCCTCCGCACGCCTGATCCTCGACGTACCACGCCACAGCCACATCACCCCCCACTTGAGGAACCTGCACTGGCTCCCCGTCGACAGGAGGATCACCTTCAAACTCCTCATCCACGCACACAAGGCACTCCACAAAACTGGCCCAGCCTACCTCAACAGACGACTCTTCTTCTACGTCCCCAACCGCCAGCTCCGCTCCGCCGACCTCTCCTCGCCACCGTCCCTCGCATTCGAAGAACAACCACCGGCGGCAGATCCTTCTCACACCTCGCCGCCAAGACCTGGAACACCCTTCCACTAAGCCTACGACAGACCCAAGACCTGCTGACCTTCAGGAGGCTACTCAAGACCTGGCTGTTCGACCAGTAGCAGCATCCCCCCCCTTCCCTCTCCCCAGCGCCTTGACACCCTCGCGGGTAAGTAGTGCGCTCTACAAATTCTGTGATTGATTGATTGATTCTATAGAATAAAAGGATTTGTTAATCACCAGCTGGAGCAGTGCGCCTCTTAATGCATGGGCATTTTTTTGGGAAGATTTATACACGGCAAGTCCAGCCGCGCTGGAGATCGCACCGTCCTTCCAAAAACTGACTGGGGATCGTCTTACCTGAAATGTTCGGGAATGGACGGCGCAGCTGGCTCTTAGTCGAGAAACAGGACTTCAACCCCGAGGCCCACTGGAGGGCGATTAATGGTCCAAGTAAAGGTTTGAAATGCACACAGCCACCGGAGGCAATGAAGAGGGTATGAAACCACAAGTCCCAGCGTGCATGACAATGAACAATGAACTGATTGGAAAACGCACACCGGAGGCCTATGAAGTGATTTAGCAACGCAAGGAACTGTGGGAACCCAAAACCAGATGTGCCTTTCAAGCTGCCTCTGAGGAAAGAGCGCAACCACTCTGAAAAGCATCAGGCAGATGGACAGAGAAGGTCGGAGTTGTAGTCCTGTTTCTAAAGAATAAAAGGATTTGTTAATCACCAGCTGGAGGAGTGCGCCTCTTAATGAATGGGCATTTTTTTGGGAAGATTTATACGCGGCAAGTCCAGCCGCGCTGGAGATCGCACCGCCCTTCCAAAAACTGACTGGGGATCATCTTACCTGAAATGTTCAAGAATGGAAGGCGCAGCTGACTCTTAGTCGAGAAACAGGACTCCAAACCCGAGGCCCACTGGAGGGCGATTATTGGTCCAAGTAAAGGTTTGAAATGCACACAGCCACCGGAGGCAATGAAGAGGGTATGAAACCCAAAGTCCCAGCGTGCATGACAATGAACAATGAACTGATTGGAAAAGGCACACCGGAGGACTATGAAGTGATTTAGCAACGCAAGGAACTGTGGGAACCCAAAACCTGATGTGCCTTTCAAGCTGCCTCTGAGGAAAGAGCGCAACCGCTCTGAAACGCGTCAGGCAGATGGACAGAAAAGGTCAGAGTTGTAGTCCTGTTTCTAAAGAATAAAAGGGTTTGTTAATCACCAGCTGGAGGAGTGCACCTCTTAATGCATGGGCATTTTTGTGGGAAGATTTATACGCGGCAAGTCCAACCGCATGGGAGATCGCACCGCCCTCCCATAAACTGACTGGGGATCGTCTTACCTGAAATGTTCGGGAATGGACGGCGCAGCTGGCTCTTAGTCGAGAAACAGGACTCCAACCCCGAGGCCCACTGTAGGGCGATTATTGGTCCAAGTAAAGGTTTGAAATGCACACAGCCACCGGAGGCAATGAAGAGGGTATGAAACAACAAGTCCCAGCGTGCATGACAATGAACAATGAACTGATTGGAAAAGGCACACCGGAGGCCTATTAAGTGATTTAGCAACGCAAGGAACTGTGGTAACCCAAAACCTGATGAGCCTTTCAAGCTGCCTCTGAGGAAAGAGCGCAACTGCTCTGTAACGCGTCAGGCAGATGGACAGAAAAGGTCGGAGTTGTAGTCCTGTTTCTAAAGAATAAAAGGATTTGTTAATCACCAGCTGGAGGAGTGCGCCTCTTAATGCATGGGCATTTTTTGGGGAAGATTTATACGCGGCAAGTCCAGCCGCGCGGGAGATCGCACCGGCCTTCGAAAAACTGAACGGGGATCGTCTTACCTGAAATGTTCGGGAATGGACGGCGCAGCTGGCTCTTAGTCGAAAAACAGGACTCCAACCCAGAGGCCCACTGGAGGGCAATTATTGGTCCAAGTAAAGGTTTGAAATGCACACAGCCACCGGAGGCAATGAAGAGGGTATGAAACCCAAAGTCCCAGCGTGCATGACAATGAACAATGAACTGATTGGAAAAGGCACACGGGAGGACTATGAAGTGATTTAGCAACGCAAGGAACTGTGGGAACCCAAAACATGATGTGCCTTTCAAGCTGCCTCTGAGGAAAGAGCGCAACTGATCTGAAACGCGTCAGGCAGATGGACAGAAAAGGTCAGAGTTGTAGTCCTGTTTCTAAAGAATAAAAGGATTTGTTCATCACCAGCTGGAGGTGTGCGCCTCTTAATGCATGGGCATTTTTTGGGGAAGATTTGTACGCGGCAAGTCCAGCCGCGCGGGAGATCGCACCGCCCTTCCAAAAACTGACTGGCGATCGTCTTACCTGAAATGTTCGGGAATGGACAGCGAAGCTGGCTCTTAGTCAAGAAACAGTACTCCAACCCCGAGGCCCACTGGAGGGCAATTATTGGTACAAGTAAAGGTTTGAAATGCACACAGCCACCGGAGGCAATGAAGAGGGTATGAAACCACAAGTCCCAGCGTGCATGACAATGAACAATGAACTGATTGGAAAAGGCACACCGGAGGACTATGAAGTGATTTAGCAATGCAAGGAACTGTGGGAACCCAAAACCTGATGTGCCTTTCAAGCTGCCTCTGAGGAAAGAGCGCAACTGATCTGAAACACGTGAGGCAGATGGACAGAAAAGGTCAGAGTTGTAGTCCTGTTTCTAAAGAATAAAAGGATTTGTTGATCACCAGCTGGAGGAGTGCGCCTCTTAATGCATGGGCATTTTTTGGGGAAGATTTATATGCGGCAAGTCCAGCCGCGCGGGAGATCGCACCGTCCTTCAAAAAACTGACTGGGGATCGTCTTACCTGAAATGTTCGGGAATGGATGGCGCAGCTGGCTCTTAGTCGAAAAACAGGACTCCAACCCCGAGGTCCATTGGAGGGCGATTATTGGTCCAAGTAAAGGTTTGAAATGCACACAGCCACCGGAGGCAATGAAGAGGGTATGAAACCCAAAGTCCCAGCGTGCATGACAATGAACAATGAACTGATTGGAAAAGGCACACCGGAGGACTATGAAGTGATTTAGCAACGCAAGGAACTGTGGGAACCCAAAACCTGATGTGCCTTTCAAGCTGCCTCTGAGGAAAGAGCGCAACTGATCTGAAACGCGTCAGGCAGATGGACAGAAAAGGTCAGAGTTGTAGTCCTGTTTCTAAAGAATAAAAGGATTTGTTAATCACCAGCTGGAGGAGGGCGCCTCTTAATGCATGGGCATTTTTTGGGGAAGATTTATACGCGGCAAGTCCAGCCGCGCGGGAGATCGTACCGCCCTTCCAAAAACTGACTGGGGATCGTCTTACCTGAAATGTTCGGGAATGGACGGCGCAGCTGGCTCTTAGTCGAGAAACAGGACTTCAACCCCGAGGCCCACTGGAGGGCAATTAATGGTCCAAGTAAAGGTTTGAAATGCACACAGCCACCGGAGGCAATGAAGAGGGTATGAAACCACAAGTCCCAGCGTGCATGACAATGAACAATGAACTGATTGGAAAAGGCACACCGGAGGCCTATGAAGTGATTTAGCAATGCAAGGAACTGTGGGAACCCAAAACCTGATGTGCCTTTCAAGCTGCCTCTGAGGAAAGAGCGCAACCACTCTGAAAAGCATCAGGCAGATGGACAGAGAAGGTCGGAGTTGTAGTCCTGTTTCTAAAGAATAAAAGGATTTGTTAATCACCAGCTGGAGGAGTGCGCCTCTTAATGAATGGGCATTTTTTTGGGAAGATTTATACGCGGCAAGTCCAGCCGCGCTGGAGATCGCACCGCCCTTCCAAAAACTGACTGGGGATCATCTTACCTGAAATGTTCAAGAATGGACGGCGCAGCTGACTCTTAGTCGAGAAACAGGAATCCAAACCCGAGGCACACTGGAGGGCGATTATTGGTCCAAGTAAAGGTTTGAAATGCACACAGCCACCGGAGGCAATGAAGAGGGTATGAAACCCAAAGTCCCAGCGTGCATGACAATGAACAATGAACTGATTGGAAAAGGCACACCGGAGGACTATGAAGTGATTTAGCAACGCAAGGAACTGTGGGAACCCAAAACCTGATGTGCCTTTCAAGCTGCCTCTGAAGAAAGAGCGCAACCGCTCTGAAACGCGTCAGGCAGATGGACAGAAAAGGTCGGAGTTGTAGTCCTGTTTCTAAAGAATAAAAGGGTTTGTTAATCACCAGCTGGAGGAGTGCGCCTCTTAATGCATGGGCATTTTTGTGGGAAGATTTATACGCGGCAAGTCCAACCGCATGGGAGATCGCACCGCCCTCCCATAAACTGACTGGGGATCGTCTTACCTGAAATGTTCGGGAATGGACGGCGCAGCTGGCTCTTAGTCGAGAAACAGGACTCCAACCCCGAGGCCCACTGTAGGGCGATTATTGGTCCAAGTAAAGGTTTGAAATGCACACAGCCACCGGAGGCAATGAAGAGGGTATGAAACCACAAGTCCCAGCGTGCATGACAATGAACAATGAACTGATTGGAAAAGGCAAACCGGAGGCCTATTAAGTGATTTAGCAACGCAAGGAACTGTGGTAACCCAAAACCTGATGTGCCTTTCAAGCTGCCTCTGAGGAAAGAGCGCAACTGCTCTGAAACGCGTCAGGCAGATGGACAGAAAAGGTCGGAGTTGTAGTCCTGTTTCTATAGAATAAAAGGATTTGTTAATCACCAGCTGGAGGAGTGTGCCTCTTAATGCATGGGCATTTTTTTGGGAAGATTTATACGCGGCAAGTCCAGCCGCGCGGGAGATTGCACCGCCCTTCCAAAAACTGACTGGCGATAGTCTTACCTGAAAGGTTCGGGAATGGACGGCACAGCTGGCTCTTAGTCGAGAAACAGGACTCCAAGCCCGAGGCCCACTGGAGGGCGATTAATGGTCCAAGTAAAGGTTTGAAATGCACACAGCCACCGGAGGCAATGAAGAGGGTATGAAACCACAAGTCCCAGCGTGCATGACAATGAACAATGAACTGATTGGAAAAGGCACACCGGAGGCCTATGAAGTGATTTAGCAAAGCAAGGAACTGTGGGAACCCAAAACCTGATGTGCCTTTCAAGCTGCCTCTGAGGAAAGAGCGCAACCACTCTGAAAAGCATCAGGCAGATGGACAGAGAAGGTCGGAGTTGTAGTCCTGTTTCTAAAGAATAAAAGGATTTGTTAATCACCAGCTGGAGGAGTGCGCCTCTTAATGCATGGGCATTTTTTTGGGAAGATTTATACGCGGCAAGTCCAGCCGCGCTGGAGATCGCACCGCCCTTCCAAAAACTGACTGGGGAATCGTCTTACCTGAAATGTTCAGGAATGGACGGCGCAGCTGGCTCTTAGTCGAGAAACAGGACTCCAACCCCGAGGCCCACTGGAGGGCGATTATTGGTCCAAGTAAAGGTTTGAAATGCACACAGCCACCGGAGGCAATGAAGAGGGTATGAAACCCAAAGTCCCAGCGTGCATGACAATGAACAATGAACTGATTGGAAAAGGCACACCGGAGGACTATGAAGTGATTTAGCAACGCAAGGAACTGTGGGAACCCAAAACCTGATGTGCCTTTCAAGCTGCCTCTGAGGAAAGAGCGCAACTGATCTGAAACGCGTCAGGCAGATGGACAGAAAAGGTCAGAGTTGTAGTCCTGTTTCTAAAGAATAAAAGGATTTGTTCATCACCAGCTGGAGGTGTGCGCCTCTTAATGCATGGGCATTTTTTGGGGAAGATTTATACGCGGCAAGTCCAGCCGCGCTGGAGATCGCACCGCCCTTCCAAAAACTGACTGGCGATCGTCTTACCTGAAATGTTCGGGAATGGACAGCGAAGCTGGCTCTTAGTCAAGAAACAGTACTCCAACCCCGAGGCCCACTGGAGGGCGATTATTGGTACAAGTAAAGGTTTGAAATGCACACAGCCACCGGAGGCAATGAAGAGGGTATGAAACCACAAGTCCCAGCGTGCATGACAATGAACAATGAACTGATTGGAAAAGGCACACCGGAGGACTATGAAGTGATTTAGCAACGCAAGGAACTGTGGGAACCCAAAACCTGATGTGCCTTTCAAGCTGCCTCTGAGGAAAGAGCGCAACCGCTCTGAAACGCGTCAGGCAGATGGACAGAAAAGGTCAGAGTTGTAGTCCTGTTTCTAAAGAATAAAAGGATTTGTTAATCACCAGCTGGAGGAGTGCGCCTCTTAATGCATGGGCATTTTTTGGGGAAGATTTATACGCGGCAAGTCCAGCCGCGCGGGAGATCGCACCGCCCTTCCAAAAACTGACTGGGGATCGTCTTACCTGAAATGTTCGGGAATGGACGGCGCAGCTGGCTCTTAGTCGAGAAACAGGACTCCAACCCCGAGGCCCACTGGAGGGCGATTATTGGTCCAAGTAAAGGTTTGAAATGCACACAGCCACCGGAGGCAATGAAGAGGGTATGAAACCCAAAGTCCCAGCGTGCATGACAATGAACAATGAACTGATTGGAAAAGGCACACCGGAGGCCTATGAAGTGATTTAGCAACGCAAGGAACTGTGGGAACCCAAAACCTGATGTGCCTTTCAAGCTGCCTCTGAGGAAAGAGCGCAACCGCTCTGAAACGCGTCAGGCAGATGGACAGAAAAGGTCAGAGTTGTAGTCCTGTTTCTAAAGAATAAAAGGATTTGTTAATCACCAGCTGGAGGAGTGCGCCTCTTAATGCATGGGCATTTTTTGGGGAAGATTTATACGCGGCAAGTCCAGCCGCGCGGGAGATCGCACCGCCCTTCCAAAAACTGACTGGGGATCGTCTTACCTGAAATGTTCGGGAATGGACGGCGCAGCTGGCTCTTAGTCGAGAAACAGGACTCCAACCCCGAGGCCCACTGGAGGCGATTATTGGTCCAAGTAAAGGTTTGAAATGCACACAGCCACCGGAGGCAATGAAGAGGGTATGAAACCACAAGTCCCAGCGTGCATGACAATGAACAATGAACTGATTGGAAAAGGCACACCGGAGGCCTATGAAGTGATTTAGCAATGCAAGGAACTGTGGGAACCCAAAACCTGATGTGCCTTTCAAGCTGCCTCTGAGGAAAGAGCGCAACCGCTCTGAAACGCGTCAGGCAGATGGACAGAAAAGGTCGGAGTTGTAGTCCTGTTTCTAAAGAATAAAAGGATTTGTTAATCACCAGCTGGAGCAGTGCGCCTCTTAATGCATGGGCATTTTTTTGGGAAGATTTATACGCGGCAAGTCCAGCCGCGCGGGAGATCGCACCGTCCTTCCAAAAACTGACTGGGGATCGTCTTACCTGAAATGTTCGGGAATGGACGGCGCAGCTGGCTCTTAGTCGAGAAACAGGACTCCAAGCCTGAGGCCCACTGGAGGGCGATTAATGGTCCAAGTAAAGGTTTGAAATGCACACAGCCACCGGAGGCAATGAAGAGGGTATGAAACCACAAGTCCCAGCGTGCATGACAATGAACAATGAACTGATTGGAAAAGGCACACCGGAGGCCTATGAAGTGATTTAGCAACGCAAGGAACTGTGGGAACCCAAAACCTGATGTGCCTTTCAAGCTGCCTCTGAGGAAAGAGCGCAACCACTCTGAAAAGCATCAGGCAGATGGACAGAGAAGGTCGGAGTTGTAGTCCTGTTTCTAAAGAATAAAAGGATTTGTTAATCACCAGCTGGAGGACTGCGCCTCTTAATGCATGGGCATTTTTTTGGGAAGATTTATACGCGGCAAGTCCAGCCGCACGGGAGATCACACCGCCCTTCCAAAAACTGACTGGGGAATCGTCTTACCTGAAATGTTCAGGAATGGACGGCGCAGCTGGCTCTTAGTCGAGAAACAGGACTCCAACCCCGAGGCCCACTGGAGGGCGATTATTGGTCCAAGTAAAGGTTTGAAATGCACACAGCCACCGGAGGCAATGAAGAGGGTATGAAACCCAAAGTCCCAGCGTGCATGACAATGAACAATGAACTGATTGGAAAAGGCACACCGGAGGACTATGAAGTGATTTAGCAACGCAAGGAACTGTGGGAACCCAAAACCTGATGTGCCTTTCAAGCTGCCTCTGAGGAAAGAGCGCAACTGATCTGAAACGCGTCAGGCAGATGGACAGAAAAGGTCAGAGTTGTAGTCCTGTTTCTAAAGAATAAAAGGATTTGTTAATCACCAGATGGAGGAGGGCGCCTCTTAATGCATGGGCATTTTTTTGGGAAGATTTATACGCGGCAAGTCCAGCCGCGCGGGAGATCGTACCGCCCTTCGAAAAACTGACTGGGGATGGTCTTACCTGAAATGTTCAGGAATGGACGGCGCAGCTGGCTCTTAGTCGAAAAACAGTACTACAACCCCGAGGCCCACTGGAGGGCGATTATTGGTCCAAGTAAAGGTTTGAAATGCACACAGCCACCGGAGGCAATGAAGAGGGTATGAAACCACAAGTCCCAGCGTGCATGACAATGAACAATGAACTGATTGGAAAAGGCACACCGGAGGCCTATGAAGTGATTTAGCAACGCAAGGAACTGTGGGAACCCAAAACCTGATGTGCCTTTCAAGCTGCCTCTGAGGAAAGAGCGCAACCGCTCTGAAACGCGTCAGGCAGATGGACAGAAAAGGTCAAAGTTGTAGTCCTGTTTCTAAAGAATAAAAGGATTTGTTAATCACCAGCTGGAGGAGTGCGCCTCTTAATGCATGGGCATTTTTTTGGGAAGATTTATACATGGCAAGTCCAGCCGCGCGGGAGATCGCACCGCCCTTCCAAAAACTGACTGGGGATCGTCTTACCTGAAATGTTCGGGAATGGACGGCGCAGCTGGCTCTTAGTCGAGAAACAGGACTCCAACCCCGAGGCCCACTGGAGGGCGATTATTGGTCCAAGTAAAGGTTTGAAATGCACACAGCCACCGGAGGCAATGAAGAGGGTATGAAACCACAAGTCCCAGCGTGCATGACAATGAACAATGAACTGATTGGAAAAGGCACACCGGAGGCCTATGAAGTGATTTAGCAACGCAAGGAACTGTGGGAACCCAAAACCTGATGTGCCTTTCAAGCTGCCTCTGAGGAAAGAGCGCAACCGCTCTGAAACGCGTCAGGCAGATGGACAGAAAAGGTCGGAGTTGTAGTCCTGTTTCTAAAGACTAAAAGGATTTGTTAATCATCAGCTGAAAGAGTGCGCGTCTTAATGCTTGGGCATTTTTTGGGGAAGATTTATACGCGGCAAGTCCAGCCGCGCGGGAGATCGCACCGCCTCTTCCAAAAACTGACTGGCGATCGTCTTACCTGAAATGTTCGGGAATGGACGGCGCAGCTGGCTCTTAGTCGAGAAACAGGACTCCAACCCCGAGGCCCACTGGAGGGCGATTATTGGTCCAAGTAAAGGTTTGAAATGCACACAGCCACCGGAGGCAATGAAGAGGGTATGAAACCACAAGTCCCAGCGTGCATGACAATGAACAATGAACTGATTGGAAAAGGCACACCGGAGGCCTATGAAGTGATTTAGCAACGCAAGGAACTGTGGGAACCCAAAACCTGATGTGCCTTTCAAGCTGCCTCTGAGGAAAGAGCGCAACCGATCTGAAACGCGTCAGGCAGATGGACAGAAAAGGTCAGAGTTGTAGTCCTGTTTCTAAAGAATAAAAGGATTTGTTAATCACCAGCTGGAGGAGTGCGCCTCTTAATGCATGGGCATTTTTTGGGGAAGATTTATACGCGGCAAGTCCAGCCGCGCGGGAGATCGCACCGCCCTTCCAAAAACTGACTGGGGATCGTCTTACCTGAAATGTTCGGGAATGGACGGCGCAGCTGGCTCTTAGTCGAGAAACAGGACTCCAACCCCGAGGCCCACTGGAGGGCGATTATTGGTCCAAGTAAAGGTTTGAAATGCACACAGCCACCGGAGGCAATGAAGAGGGTATGAAACCACAAGTCCCAGCGTGCATGACAATGAACAATGAACTGATTGGAAAAGGCACACCGGAGGCCTATGAAGTGATTTAGCAATGCAAGGAACTGTGGGAACCCAAAACCTGATGTGCATTTCAAGCTGCCTCTGAGGAAAGAGCACAACCACTCTGAAACGCGTCAGGCAGATGGACAGAAAAGGTCGGAGTTGTAGTCCTGTTTCTAAAGAATAAAAGGATTTGTTAATCACCAGCTGGAGGAGTGCGCCTCTTAATGCATGGGCATTTTTTTGGGAAGATTTATACACGGCAAGTCCAGCCGCGCGGAAGATCGCACAGCCCTTCCAAAAACTGACTGGGGATCGTCTTACCTGAAATGTTCGGGAATGGACGGCGCAGCTGGCTCTTAGTCGAGAAACAGAACTCCAACCCCGAGGCCCACTGGAGGGCGATTATTGGTCCAAGAAAAGGTCTGAAATGCACACAGCCACCGGAGGCAATGAAGAGGGTATGAAACCACAAGTCCCAGCGTGCATGACAATGAACAATGAACTGATTGGAAAAGGCACACCGGAGGCCTATGAAGTGATTTAGCAATGCAAGGAACTGTGGGAACCCAAAACCTGATGTGCCTTTCAAGCTGCCTCTGAGGAAAGAGCGCAACCGCTCTGAAACGCGTCAGGCAGATGGACAGAAAAGGTCAGAGTTGTAGTCCTGTTTCTAAAGAATAAAAGGATTTGTTAATCACCAGCTGGAGGAGTGCGCCTCTTAATGCATGGGCATTTTTTGGGAAGATTTATACGCGGCAAGTCCAGCCGCGCGGGAGATCGCACCGCCCTTCCAAAAACTGACTGGGGATCGTCTTACCTGAAATGTTCGGGAATGGACGGCGCAGCTGGCTCTTAGTCGAGAAACAGGACTCCAACCCCGAGGCCCACTGGAGGGCGATTATTGGTCCAAGTAAAGGTTTGAAATGCACACAGCCACCGGAGGCAATGAAGAGGGTATGAAACCACAAGTCCCAGCGTGCATGACAATGAACAATGAACTGATTGGAAAAGGCACACCGGAGGCCTATGAAGTGATTTAGCAACGCAAGGAACTGTGGGAACCCAAAACCTGATGTGCCTTTCAAGCTGCCTCTGAGGAAAGAGCGCAACCGCTCTGAAACGCATCAGGCAGATGGACAGAAAAGGTCGGAGTTGTAGTCCTGTTTCTAAAGAATAAAAGGATTTGTTAATCACCAGCTGGAGGAGTGCGCCTCTTAATGCATGGGCATTTTTTGGGAAGATTTATACGCGGCAAGTCCAGCCGCGCGGGAGATCGCACCGCCCTTCCAAAAACTGACTGGGGATCGTCTTACCTGAAATGTTCAAGAATGGACGGCGCAGCTGGCTCTTAGTCGAGAAACAGGACTCCAACCCCAAGGCCCACTGGAGGGCGATTATTGGTCCAAGTAAAGGTTTGAAATGCACACAGCCACCGGAGGCAATGAAGAGGGTATGAAACCCAAAGTCCCAGCGTGCATGACAATGAACAATGAACTGATTGGAAAAGGCACACCGGAGGACTATGAAGTGATTTAGCAACGCAAGGAACTGTGGGAACCCAAAACCTGATGTGCCTTTCAAGCTGCCTCTGAGGAAAGAGCGCAACTGCATCTGAAACGCGTCAGGCAGATGGACAGAAAAGGTCAGAGTTGTAGTCCTGTTTCTAAAGAATAAAAGGATTTGTTGATCACCAGCTGGAGGAGTGCGCCTCTTAATGCATGGGCATTTTTTGGGGAAGATTTATACGCGGCAAGTCCAGCCGCGCGGGAGATCGCACCGTCCTTTGAAAAACTGACTGGGGATCGTCTTACCTGAAATGTTCGGGAATGGCCGGCGCAGCTGGCTCTTAGTCGAAAAACAAAACTCCAACCCCAAGGCCCACTGGAGGGCGATTATTGGTCCAAGTAAAGGTTTGAAATGCACACAGCCACCGGAGGCAATGAAGAGGGTATGAAACCACAAGTCCCAGCGTGCATGACAATGAACAATGAACTGATTGGAAAAGGCACACCGGAGGCCTATGAAGTGATTTAGCAACGCAAGGAACTGTGGGAACCCAAAACCTGATGTGCCTTTCAAGCTGCCTCTGAGGAAAGAGCGCAACTGATATGAAACGCGTCAGGCAGATGGACAGAAAAGGTCAGAGTTGTAGTCCTGTTTCTAAAGAATAAAAGGATTTGTTAATCACCAGCTGCAGGAGTGCGCCTCTTAATGCATGGGCATTTTTTTGGGAAGATTTATACGTGGCAAGTCCAGCCGCGCGGGAGATCGCACCGCCCTTCCAAAAACTGACTGGGGATCGTCTTACCTGAAATGTTCGGGAATGGACGGCGCAGCTGGCTCTTA
The DNA here is from genome assembly GCA_963921515.1 of Calotriton arnoldi. Taxonomy (NCBI): domain Eukaryota; kingdom Metazoa; phylum Chordata; class Amphibia; order Caudata; family Salamandridae; genus Calotriton; species Calotriton arnoldi. Next base: position 122,923 of record CAWUFW010020640.1, on the reverse strand, counting down.
GTCGAGAAACAGGACTCCAACCCCGAGGCCCACTGGAGGGCGATTATTGGTCCAAGTAAAGGTTTGAAATGCACACAGCCACCGGAGGCAATGAAGAGGGTATGAAACCACAAGTCCCAGCGTGCATGACAATGAACAATGAACTGATTGGAAAAGGCACACCGGAGGCCTATGAAGTGATTTAGCAACGCAAGGAACTGTGGGAACCCAAAACCTGATGTGCCTTTCAAGCTGCCTCTGAGGAAAGAGCGCAACCGCTCTGAAACGCGTCAGGCAGATGGACAGAAAAGGTCAGAGTTGTAGTCCTGTTTCTAAAGAATAAAAGGATTTGTTAATCACCAGCTGGAGGAGTGCGCCTCTTAATGCATGGGCATTTTTTGGGAAGATTTATACGTGGCAAGTCCAGCCGCGCGGGAGATCGCACCGCCCTTCCAAAAACTGACTGGCGATCGTCTTACCTGAAATGTTCGGGAATGGACGGCGCAGCTGGCTCTTAGTCGAGAAACAGGACTCCAACCCCGAGGCCCACTGGAGGGCGATTATTGGTCCAAGTAAAGGTTTGAAATGCACACAGCCACCGGAGGCAATGAAGAGGGTATGAAACCACAAGTCCCAGCGTGCATGACAATGAACAATGAACTGATTGGAAAAGGCACACCGGAGGCCTATGAAGTGATTTAGCAATGCAAGGAACTGTGGGAACCCAAAACCTGATGTGCCTTTCAAGCTGCCTCTGAGGAAAGAGCGCAACCGCTCTGAAACGCGTCAGGCAGATGGACAGAAAAGGTCGGAGTTGTAGTCCTGTTTCTAAAGAATAAAAGGATTTGTTAATCACCAGCTGGAGGAGTGCGCCTCTTAATGCATGGGCATTTTTTTGGGAAGATTTATACGCGGCAAGTCCAGCCGCGCGGGAGATCGCACCGCCCTTCCAAAAACTGACTGGGGATCGTCTTACCTGAAATGTTCGGGAATGGACGGCGCAGCTGGCTCTTAGTCGAGAAACAGGACTCCAACCCCGAGGCCCACTGGAGGGCGATTATTGGTCCAAGTAAAGGTTTGAAATGCACACAGCCACCGGAGGCAATGAAGAGGGTATGAAACCACAAGTCCCAGCGTGCATGACAATGAACAATGAACTGATTGGAAAAGGCACACCGGAGGCCTATGAAGTGATTTAGCAACGCAAGGAACTGTGGGAACCCAAAACCTGATGTGCCTTTCAAGCTGCCTCTGAGGAAAGAGCGCAACCGCTCTGAAACGCGTCAGGCAGATGGACAGAAAAGGTCGGAGTTGTAGTCCTGTTTCTAAAGAATAAAAGGATTTGTTAATCACCAGCTGGAGGAGTGCGCCTCTTAATGCATGGGCATTTTTTTGGGAAGATTTATACGCGGCAAGTCCAGCCGCGCGGGAGATCGCACCGCCCTTCCAAAAACTGACTGGGGATCGTCTTACCTGAAATGTTCGGGAATGGACGGCGCAGCTGGCTCTTAGTCGAGAAACAGGACTCCAACCCCGAGGCCCACTGGAGGGCGATTATTGGTCCAAGTAAAGGTTTGAAATGCACACAGCCACCGGAGGCAATGAAGAGGGTATGAAACCACAAGTCCCAGCGTGCATGACAATGAACAATGAACTGATTGGAAAAGGCACACCGGAGGCCTATGAAGTGATTTAGCAACGCAAGGAACTGTGGGAACCCAAAACCTGATGTGCCTTTCAAGCTGCCTCTGAGGAAAGAGCGCAACCGCTCTGAAACGCGTCAGGCAGATGGACAGAAAAGGTCGGAGTTGTAGTCCTGTTTCTAAAGAATAAAAGGATTTGTTAATCACCAGCTGGAGGAGTGCGCCTCTTAATGCATGGGCATTTTTTGGGAAGATTTATACGCGGCAAGTCCAGCCGCGCGGGAGATCGCACCGCCCTTCCAAAAACTGACTGGGGATCGTCTTACCTGAAATGTTCGGGAATGGACGGCGCAGCTGGCTCTTAGTCGAGAAACAGGACTCCAACCCCGAGGCCCACTGGAGGGCGATTATTGGTCCAAGTAAAGGTTTGAAATGCACACAGCCACCGGAGGCAATGAAGAGGGTATGAAACCACAAGTCCCAGCGTGCATGACAATGAACAATGAACTGATTGGAAAAGGCACACCGGAGGCCTATGAAGTGATTTAGCAACGCAAGGAACTGTGGGAACCCAAAACCTGATGTGCCTTTCAAGCTGCCTCTGAGGAAAGAGCGCAACCGCTCTGAAACGCGTCAGGCAGATGGACAGAAAAGGTCGGAGTTGTAGTCCTGTTTCTAAAGAATAAAAGGATTTGTTAATCACCAGCTGGAGGAGTGCGCCTCTTAATGCATGGGCATTTTTTGGGAAGATTTATACGCGGCAAGTCCAGCCGCGCGGGAGATCGCACCGCCCTTCCAAAAACTGACTGGGGATCGTCTTACCTGAAATGTTCGGGAATGGACGGCGCAGCTGGCTCTTAGTCGAGAAACAGGACTCCAACCCCGAGGCCCACTGGAGGGCGATTATTGGTCCAAGTAAAGGTTTGAAATGCACACAGCCACCGGAGGCAATGAAGAGGGTATGAAACCACAAGTCCCAGCGTGCATGACAATGAACAATGAACTGATTGGAAAAGGCACACCGGAGGCCTATGAAGTGATTTAGCAACGCAAGGAACTGTGGGAACCCAAAACCTGATGTGCCTTTCAAGCTGCCTCTGAGGAAAGAGCGCAACCGCTCTGAAACGCGTCAGGCAGATGGACAGAAAAGGTCGGAGTTGTAGTCCTGCTTCTACAGAATAAAAGGATTTGTTAATCACCAGCTGGAGGAGTGCGCCTCTTAATGCATGGGCATTTTTTTCAGAAGATTTATACGCGGCAAGTCCAGCCGCGCTGGAGATTGCACCGCCCTTCCAAAAACTGACTGGCGATAGTCTTACCTGAAATGTTCGGGAATGGACGGCGCAGCTGGCTCTTAGTCGGGAAACAGGACTCCAACCCCGAGGCCCACTGGAGGGCGATTATTGGTATAAGTAAAGGTTTGAAATGCACACAGCCACCGAGGCAATGAATATGGTATGAAACCACAAGTCCCAGCGTGCATGACAATGAACAATGAACTGATTGGAAAAGACCCACCGGAGGCCTATGAAGTGATTTAGCAACGCAAGGAACTGTGGGAACCCAAAACCTGATGTGCCTTTCAAGCTGCCTCTGAGGAAAGAGCGCAACCGCTCTGTAACGCGTCAGGCAGATGGACAGAAAAGGTCAGAGTTGTAGTCCTGTTTCTAAAGAATAAAAGGATTTGTTAATCACAAGCTGGAGGAGTGCGCCTCTTAATGCATGGGCATTTTTTTGGGAAGATTTATACGCGGCAAGTCCAGCCGCGCGGGAGATCGCACCGCCCTTCCAAAAACTGACTGGCGATCGTCTTACCTGAAATGTTCGGGAATGGACGGCGCAGCTGGCTCTTATTTGAGAAACAGGACTCCAACCCCGAGGCCCACTGGAGGGCGATTATTGGTCCAAGTAAAGGTTTGAAATGCACACAGCCACCGGAGGCAATGAAGAGGGTATGAAACCACAAGTCCCAGCGTGCATGACAATGAACAATGAACTGATTGGAAAAGGCACACCGGAGGCCTATGAAGTGATTTAGCAACGCAAGGAACTGTGGGAACCCAAAACCTGATGTGCCTTTCAAGCTGCCTCTGAGGAAAGAGCGCAACCGCTCTGAAACGCGTCAGGCAGATGGACAGAAAAGGTCGGAGTTGTAGTCCTGTTTCTAAAGAATAAAAGGATTTGTTAATCACCAGCTGGAGGAGTGCGCCTCTTAATGCATGGGCATTTTTTGGGGAAGATTTATACGCGGCAAGTCCAGCCGCGCGGGAGATCGCACCGCCCTTCCAAAAACTGACTGGCGATCGTCTTACCTGAAATGTTCGGGAATGGACAGCGAAGCTGGCTCTTAGTCAAGAAACAGTACTCCAACCCCGAGGCCCACTGGAGGGCGATTATTGGTCCAAGTAAAGGTTTGAAATGCACACAGCCACCGGAGGCAATGAAGAGGGTATGAAACCACAAGTCCCAGCGTGCATGACAATGAACAATGAACTGATTGGAAAAGGCACACCGGAGGCCTATGAAGTGATTTAGCAACGCAAGGAACTGTGGGAACCCAAAACCTGATGTGCCTTTCAAGCTGCCTCTGAGGAAAGAGCGCAACCGCTCTGAAACGCGTCAGGCAGATGGACAGAAAAGGTCGGAGTTGTAGTCCTGTTTCTAAAGAATAAAAGGATTTGTTAATCACCAGCTGGAGGAGTGCGCCTCTTAATGCATGGGCATTTTTTTGGGAAGATTTATACGCGGCAAGTCCAGCCGCGCGGGAGATCGCACCGCCCTTCCAAAAACTGACTGGGGATCGTCTTACCTGAAATGTTCGGGAATGGACGGCGCAGCTGGCTCTTAGTCGAGAAACAGGACTCCAACCCCGAGGCCCACTGGAGGGCGATTATTGGTCCAAGTAAAGGTTTGAAATGCACACAGCCACCGGAGGCAATGAAGAGGGTATGAAACCACAAGTCCCAGCGTGCATGACAATGAACAATGAACTGATTGGAAAAGGCACACCGGAGGCCTATGAAGTGATTTAGCAACGCAAGGAACTGTGGGAACCCAAAACCTGATGTGCCTTTCAAGCTGCCTCTGAGGAAAGAGCGCAACCGCTCTGAAACGCGTCAGGCAGATGGACAGAAAAGGTCGGAGTTGTAGTCCTGTTTCTAAAGAATAAAAGGATTTGTTAATCACCAGCTGGAGGAGTGCGCCTCTTAATGCATGGGCATTTTTTGGGAAGATTTATACGCGGCAAGTCCAGCCGCGCGGGAGATCGCACCGCCCTTCCAAAAACTGACTGGGGATCGTCTTACCTGAAATGTTCGGGAATGGACGGCGCAGCTGGCTCTTAGTCGAGAAACAGGACTCCAACCCCGAGGCCCACTGGAGGGCGATTATTGGTCCAAGTAAAGGTTTGAAATGCACACAGCCACCGGAGGCAATGAAGAGGGTATGAAACCACAAGTCCCAGCGTGCATGACAATGAACAATGAACTGATTGGAAAAGGCACACCGGAGGCCTATGAAGTGATTTAGCAATGCAAGGAACTGTGGGAACCCAAAACCTGATGTGCCTTTCAAGCTGCCTCTGAGGAAAGAGCGCAACCGCTCTGAAACGCGTCAGGCAGATGGACAGAAAAGGTCGGAGTTGTAGTCCTGTTTCTAAAGAATAAAAGGATTTGTTAATCACCAGCTGGAGGAGTGCGCCTCTTAATGCATGGGCATTTTTTGGGAAGATTTATACGCGGCAAGTCCAGCCGCGCAGGAGATCGCACCGCCCTTCCAAAAACTGACTGGGGATCGTCTTACCTGAAATGTTCGGGAATGGACGGCGCAGCTGGCTCTTAGTCGAGAAACAGGACTCCAACCCCGAGGCCCACTGGAGGGCGATTATTGGTCCAAGTAAAGGTTTGAAATGCACACAGCCACCGGAGGCAATGAAGAGGGTATGAAACCACAAGTCCCAGCGTGCATGACAATGAACAATGAACTGATTGGAAAAGGCACACCGGAGGCCTATGAAGTGATTTAGCAACGCAAGGAACTGTGGGAACCCAAAACCTGATGTGCCTTTCAAGCTGCCTCTGAGGAAAGAGCGCAACCGCTCTGAAACGCATCAGGCAGATGGACAGAAAAGGTCGGAGTTGTAGTCCTGTTTCTAAAGAATAAAAGGATTTGTTAATCACCAGCTGGAGGAGTGCGCCTCTTAATGCATGGGCATTTTTTGGGGAAGATTTATACGCGGCAAGTCCAGCCGCGCGGGAGATCGCACCGCCCTTCCAAAAACTGACTGGCGATCGTCTTACCTGAAATGTTCGGGAATGGACGGCGCAGCTGGCTCTTATTTGAGAAACAGGACTCCAATCCGAGGCCCACTGGAGGGCGATTATTGGTCCAAGTAAAGGTTTGAAATGCACACAGCCACCGGAGGCAATGAAGAGGGTATGAAACCACAAAGTCCCAGCGTGCATGACAATGAACAATGAACTGATTGGAAAAGGCACACCGGAGGACCTATGAAGTGATTTAGCAACGCAAGGAACTGTGGGAACCCAAAACCTGATGTGCCTTTCAAGCTGCCTCCGAGGAAAGAGCACAACTGATATGAAACGCGACAGGCAGATGGACAGAAAAGGTCAGAGTTGTAGTCCTGTTTCTAAAGAATAAAAGGATTTGTTAATCACCAGCTGGAGGAGTGCGCCTCTTAATGCATGGGCATTTTTTGTGGAAGATTTATACGCGGCAAGTCCAGCCGCGCGGGAGATCGCACCGCCCTTCCAAAAACTGACTGGGGATCGTCTTACCTGAAATGTTCGGGAATGGATGGCGCAGCTGGCTCTTAGTCGAGAAACAGGACTCCAACCCCGAGGCCCACTGGAGGGCGATTATTGGTCCAAGTAAAGGTTTGAAATGCACACAGCCACCGGAGGCAATGAAGAGTGTATGAAACCCAAAGTCCCAGCGTGCATGACAATGAACAATGAACTGATTGGAAAAGGCACACCGGAGGACTATGAAGTGATTTAGCAATGCAAGGAACTGTGGGAACCCAAAACCTGATGTGCCTTTCAAGCTGCCTCTGAGGAAAGAGCGCAACTGATATGAAACGCGTCAGGCAGATGGACAGAAAAGGTCAGAGTTGTAGTCCTGTTTCTAAAGAATAAAAGGATTTGTTAATCACCAGCTGGAGGAGTGCGCCTCTTAATGCATGGGCATTTTTTTGGGAAGATTTATACGCGGCAAATCCAGCCACGCGGGAGATCGCACCGCCCTTCGAAAAACTGACTGGGGATCGTCTTACCTGAAATGTTCGGGAATGGACGGCGCAGCTGGCTCTTAGTCGAAAAACAGGACTCCAACCCCAAGGCCCACTGGAGGGCGATTATTGGTCCAAGTAAAGGTTTGAAATGCACACAGGCACCGGAGGCAATGAAGAGGGTATGAAACCACAAGTCCCAGCGTGCATGACAATGAACAATGAACTGATTGGAAAAGGCACACCGGAGGCCTATGAAGTGATTTAGCAATGCAATGAACTGTGGGAACCCAAAACCTGGTGTGCCTTTCAAGCTGCCTCTGAGGAAAGAGCGCAACCGCTCTGAAACGCGTCAGGCAGATGGACAGAAAAGGTCAGAGTTGTAGTCCTGTTTCTAAAGAATAAAAGGATTTGTTAATCACCAGCTGGAGGTGTTCGCCTCTTAATGCATGGGCATTTTTTTGGGAAGATTTATACGTGGCAAGTCCAGCCGCGCGGGAGATCGCACCGCCCTTCCAAAAACTGACTGGCGATCGTCTTACCTGAAATGTTCGGGAATGGACAGCGAAGCTGGCTCTTAGTCGAGAAACAGGACTCCAACCCCGAGGCCCACTGCAGGGCAATTATTGGTACAAGTAAAGGTTTGAAATGCACACAGCCACCGGAGGCAATGAATATGGTATGAAACCACAAGTCCCAGCGTGCATGACAATGAACAATGAACTGATTAGAAAAGGCACACCGGAGGCCTATGAAGAGATTTAGCAACGCAAGGAACTGTGGGAACCCAAAACCTGATGTGCCTTTCAAGCTGCCACTGAGGAAAGAGCGCAACCGCTCTGAAACGCGTCAGGCAGATGGACAGAAAAGGTCGGGGTTGTAGTCCTGTTTCTAAAGAATAAAAGGATTTGTTAATCACCAGCTGGAGGAGTGCGCCTCTTAATACATGGGCATGTTTTTGGGAAGATTTATACGCGGCAAGTCCAGCCGCGCGGGAGATCGCACCGCCCTCCCAAAAACTGACTGGCGATCGTCTTACCTGAAATGTTCGGGAATGGACAGCGCAGCTGGCTCTTAGTCAAGAAACAGTACTCCAACCCCGAGGCCCACTGGAGGGCGATTATTGGTACAAGTAAAGGTTTGAAATGCACACAGCCACCGGAGGCAATGAAGATGGTATGAAACCACAAGTCCCAGCGTGCATGACAATGAACAATGAACTGATTGGAAAAGGCACACCGGAGGCCTATGAAGCGATTTAGCAACGCAAGGAACTGTGGGAACCCAAAACCTGATGTGCCTTTCAAGCATCCTCTGAGGAAAGAGCGCAACCGCTCTGAAACGCGTCAGGCAGATGGACAGAAAAGGTCGGAGTTGTAGTCCTGTTTCTAAAGAATAAAAGGATTTGTTAATCACCAGCTAGAGGAGTGCGCCTCTTAATGCATGGGCATTTTTTTCGGAAGATTTATACGCGGCAAGTCCAGCCGCGCGGGAGATCGCACCGCCCTTCCAAAAACTGACTGGCGATAGTCTTACCGGAAATGTTCGGGAATGGTCAGCGAAGCTGGCTCTTAGTCAAGAAACAGTACTCCAACCCTGAGGCCCACTGGAGGCGATTATTGGTCCAAGTAAAAGGTTTGAAATGCACACAGCTACCGGAGGCAATGAAGAGGGTATGAAACCACAAGTCCCAGCGTGCATGACAATGAACAATGAACTGATTGGAAAAGGCACACCGGAGGCCTATGAAGTGATTTAGCAACGCAAGGAACTGTGGGAACCCAAAACCTGATGTGCCTTTCAAGCTGCCTCTGAGGAAAGAGCGCAACCACTCTGAAAAGCATCAGGCAGATGGACAGAGAAGGTCGGAGTTGTAGTCCTGTTTCTAAAGAATAAAAGGATTTGTTAATCACCAGCTGGAGGAGTGCGCCTCTTAATGCATGGGCATTTTTTTGGGAAGATTTATACGTGGCAAGTCCAGCCGCACGGGAGATCACACCGCCCTTCCAAAAACTGACTGGGGATCGTCTTACCTGAAATGTTCAAGAATAGACGGCGCAGCTGGCTCTTAGTCGAGAAACAGGACTCCAACCCCGAGGCCCACTGGAGGGCGATTATTGGTCCAAGTAAAGGTTTGAAATGCACACAGCCACCGGAGGCAATGTCAAGGGTATGAAACCCAAAGTCCCAGCGTGCATGACAATGAACAATGAACTGATTGGAAAAGGCACACCGGAGGACCATGAAGTGATTTAGCAACGCAAGGAACTGTGGGAACGCAAAACCTGATGTGCCTTTCAAGCTGCCTCTGAGGAAAGAGCGCAACTGATCTGAAACGCGTCAGGCAGATGGACAGAAAAGGTCAGAGTTGTAGTCCTGTTTCTAAAGAATAAAAGGCTTTGTTGATCACCAGCTGGAGGACTGCGCCTCTTAATGCATGGGCATTTTTTGGGGAAGATTTATATGCTGCAAGTCCAGCCGCGCGGGAGATCGCACCGCCCTTCAAAAAACTGACTGGGGATCGTCTTACCTGAAATGTTCGGGAATGGATGGCGCAGCTGGCTCTTAGTCGAAAAACAGGACTCCAACCCCGAGGCCCACTGGAGGGCGAATATTGGTCCAAGTAAAGGTTTGAAATGCACACAGCCACCGGAGGCAATGAAGAGTGTATGAAACCCAAAGTCCCAGCGTGCATGACAATGAATAATGAACTGATTGGAAAAGGCACACCGGAGGACTGTGAAGTGATTTAGCAATGCAAGGAACTGTGGGAACCCAAAACCTGATGTGCCTTTCAAGCTGCCTCTGAGGAAAGAGCGCAACTGATATGAAACGCGTCAGGCAGATGGACAGAAAAGGTCAGAGTTGTAGTCTTGTTTCTAAAAAATAAAAGGATTTGTTAATCACCAGCTGGAGGAGTGCGCCTCTTAATGCATGGGCATTTTTTTGGGAAGATTTATACGTGGCAAGTCCAGCCGCGCGGGAGATCGCACCGCCATTCGAAAAACTGACTGGGGATCGTCTTACCTGAAATGTTCGGGAATGGACGGCGCAGCTGGCTCTTAGTCGAAAAACAGGACTCCAACCCCAAGGCCCACTGGAGGGCGATTATTGGTCCAAGTAAAGGTTTGAAATGCACACAGCCACCGGAGGCAATGAAGAGGGTATGAAACCACAAGTCCCAGCGTGCATGACAATGAACAATGAACTGATTGGAAAAGGCACACCGGAGGCCTATGAAGTGATTTAGCAATGCAAGGAATAGTGGGAACCCAAAACCTGGTGTGCCTTTCAAGCTGCCTCTGAGGAAAGAGCGCAACCGCTCTAAAACGGGTCAGGCAGATGGACAGAAAAGGTTGGAGTTGTAGTCCTGTTTCTAAAGAATAAAAGGATTTGTTAATTACCAGCTGGAGGTGTGCGCCTCTTAATGCATGGGCATTTTTTTGGGAAGATTTATACGCGGCAAGTCCAGCCGCGCGGGAGATTGCACCGCCCTTCCAAAAACTGACTGGCGATTGTCTTACCTGAAATGTTCGGGAATGGACAGCGAAGCTGGCTCTTAGTCAAGAAACAGTACTCCAAACCCGAGGCCCACTGGAGGGCGATTATTGGTACAAGTACAGGTTTGAAATACACACAGCCACCGGAGGCAATGAAGAGGGTATGAAACCACAAGTCCCAGCGTGCATGACAATGAACAATGAACTGATTAGAAAAGGCACACCAGAGGCCTTTGAAGAGATTTAGCAATGCAAGGAACTGTGGGAACCCAAAACCTGATGTGCCTTTCAAGCTGCCTCTGAGGAAAGAGCGCAACTGATATGAAACGCGTCAGGCAGATGGACAGAAAAGGTCAGAGTTGTAGTCCTGTTTCTAAAGAATAAAAGGATTTGTTAATCACCAGCTGGAGGAGTGCGCCTCTTAATGCATTGGCATTTTTTTGGGAAGATTTATACGCGGCAAATCCAGCCGCGCGGGAGATCGCACCGCCCTTTGAAAAACTGACTGGGGATCGTCTTACCTGAAATGTTCGAGAATGGACGGCGCAGCTGGCTCTTAGTCGAAAAACAGGACTCCAACCCCAAGGCCCACTGGAGGGCGATTATTGGTCCAAGTAAAGGTTTGAAATGCACACAGCCACCGGAGGCAATGAAGAGGGTATGAAACCACAAGTCCCAGCGTGCATGACAATGAACAATGAACTGATTGGAAAAGGCACACCGGAGGCCTATGAAGAGATTTAGCAACGCAAGGAACTGTGGGAACCCAAAACCTGATGTGCCTTTCAAGCTGCCACTGAGGAAAGAGCGCAACCGCTCTGAAACGCGTCAGGCAGATGGACAGAAAAGGTCGGGGTTGTAGTCCTGTTTCTAAAGAATAAAAGGATTTGTTAATCACCAGCTGGAGGAGTGCGCCTCTTAATACATGGGCATGTTTTTGGGAATATTTACACGCGGCAAGTCCAGCCGCGCGGGAGATCGCACCGCCCTCCCAAAAACTGACTGGCGATCGTCTTACCTGAAATGTTCGGGAATGGACAGCGGAGCTGGCTCTTAGTCAAGAAACAGTACTCCAACCCCGAGGTCCACTGGAGGGCGATTATTGGTATAAGTAAAGGTTTGAAATGCACACAGCCACCGGAGGCAATGAATATGGTATGAAACCACAAGTCCCAGCGTGCATAACAATGAACAATAAACTAATTGGAAAAGGCACAACGGAGGCCTATAAAGCGATTTAGCAACGCAAGGAACTGTGGGAACCCAAAACCTGATGTGCCTTTCAAGCATCCTCTGAGGAAAAAGCGCAACCGCTCTGAAACGCGTCAGGCAGATGGACAGAAAAGGTCAGAGTTGTAGTCCTGTTTCTAAAGAATAAAAGGATTTGTTAATCACCAGCTGGAGGAGTGCGCCTCTTAATGCATGGGCATTTTTTTCGGAAGATTTATATGCGGCAAGTCCAGCCGCGCGGGAGATCGCACCGCCCTTCAAAAAACTGACTGGGGATCGTCTTACCTGAAATGTTCGGGAATGGACGGCGCAGCTGGCTCTTAGTCGAAAAACAGAACTCCAACCCCGAGGCCCACTGGAGGGCGATTATTGGTCCAAGTAAAGGTTTGAAATGCACACAGCCACCGGAGGCAATGAAGTGTGTATGAAACTCAAAGTCCCAGCGTGCATGACAATGAATAATGAACTGATTGGAAAAGGCACACCGGAGGACTGTGAAGTGATTTAGCAATGCAAGGAACTGTGGGAACCCAAAACCTGATGTGCCTTTCAAGCTGCCTCTGAGGAAAGAGCGCAACTGATATGAAACGCGTCAGGCAGATGGACAGAAAAGGTCAGAGTTGTAGTCCTGTTTCTAAAAAATAAAAGGATTTGTTAATCACCAGCTGGAGGAGTGCGCCTCTTAATGCATGGGCATTTTTTTGGGAAGATTTATACGTGGCAAGTGCAGCCGCGCGGGAGATCGCACCGCCCTTCGAAAAACTGACTGGGGATCGTCTTACCTGAAATGTTCGGGAATGGACGGCGCAGCTGGCTCTTAGTCGAAAAACAGGACTCCAACCCCAAGGCCCACTGGAGGGCGATTATTGGTCCAAGTAAAGGTTTGAAATGCACACAGCCACCGGAGGCAATGAAGAGGGTATGAAACCACAAGTCCCAGCGTGCATGACAATGAACAATGAACTGATTGGAAAAGGCACACCGGAGGCCTATGAAGTGATTTAGCAATGCAAGGAACAGTGGGAACCCAAAACCTGGTGTGCCTTTCAAGCTGCTTCTGAGGAAAGAGCGCAACCGCTCTAAAACGGGTCAGGCAGATGGACAGAAAAGGTTGGAGTTGTAGTACTGTTTCTAAAGAATAAAAGGATTTGTTAATCACCAGCTGGAGGAGTGCGCCTCTTAATGCATTGGCATTTTTTTGGGAAGATTTATACGCGGCAAATCCAGCCGCGCGGGAGATCGCACCGCCCTTCGAAAAACTGACTGGGGATCGTCTTACCTGAAATGTTCGGGAATGGACGGCACAGCTGGCTCTTAGTCGAAAAACAGGACTCCAACCCCAAGGCCCACTGGAGGGCGATTATTGGTCCAAGTAAAGGTTTGAAATGCACACAGCCACCGGAGGCAATGAAGAGGGTATGAAACCACAAGTCCCAGCGTGCATGACAATGAACAATGAACTGATTGGAAAAGGCACACCGGAGGCCTATGAAGTGATTTAGCAATACAATGAACTGTGGGAACCCAAAACCTGGTGTGCCTTTCAAGCTGCCTCTGAGGAAAGAGCGCAACCGCTCTAAAACCGGTCAGGCAGATGGACAGAAAAGGTCAGAGTTGTAGTCCTGTTTCTAAAGAATAAAAGGATTTGTTAATCACCAGCTGGAGGTGTTCGCCTCTTAATGCATGGGCATTTTTTTGGGAAGATTTATACGCGGCAAGTCCAGCCGCGCGGGAGATCGCACCGCCCTTCCAAAAACTGACTGGCGATAGTCTTACCGGAAATGTTCGGGAATGGACAGCGAAGCTGGCTCTTAGTCAAGAAACAGTACTCCAACCCTGAGGCCCACTGGAGGGCGATTATTGGTACAAGTAAAGGTTTGAAATGCACACAGCCACCGGAGGCAATGAAGAGGGTATGAAACCACAAGTCCCAGCGTGCATGACAATGAACAATGAACTGATTAGAAAAGGCACACCGGAGGCCTATGAAGAGATTTAGCAACGCAAGGAACTGTGGGAACCAAAACCTGATGTGCCTTTCAAGCTGCCTCTGAGGAAAGAGCGCAACCGCTCTGAAACTCGTCAGGCAGATGGACAGAAAAGGTCAGAGTTGTAGTCCTGTTTCTAAAGAATAAAAGGATTTGTTAATCACCAGCTGGAGGAGTGCGCCTCTTAATACATGGGCATGTTTTTGGGAATATTTACACGCGCAAGTCCAGCCACGCGGGAGATCGCACCGCCCTCCCAAAAACTGACTGGCGATCGTCTTACCTGAAATGTTCGGGAATGGACAGCGAAGCTGGCTCTTAGTCAAGAAACAGTACTCCAACCCCGAGGCCCACTGGAGGGCGATTATTGGTATAAGTAAAGGTTTGAAATGCACACAGCCACCGGAGGCAATGAATATGGTATGAAACCACAAGTCCCAGCGTGCATGACAATGAACAATAAACTGATTGGAAAAGGCACAACGGAGGCCTATGAAGCGATTTAGCAACGCAAGGAACTGTGGGAACCCAAAACCTGATGTGCCTTTCAAGCATCCTCTGAGGAAAGAGCGCAACCGCTCTGAAACGCGTCAGGCAGATGGACAGAAAAGGCCGGAATTGTAGTCCTGTTTCTAAAGAATAAAAGGATTTGTTAATCACCAGCTGGAGGAGTGCGCCTCTTAATGCATGGGCATTTTTTCGGAAGATTTATACGCGGCAAGTCCAGTTGCGCTGGAGATCGCACCGCCCTTCCAAAAACTGACTGGGGATCGTCTTACCTGAAATGTTCGGGAATGGACGGCGCAGATGGCCCTTAGTCGAGAAACAGGACTCCAACCCCGAGGCCCACTGGAGGGCGATTATTGGTCCAAGTAAAGGTTTGAAATGCACACAGCCACCGGAGGCAATGAAGAGGGTATGAAACCACAAGTCCCAGCGTGCATGACAATGAACAATGAACTGATTGGAAAAGGCACACCGGAGGCCTATGAAGTGATTTAGCAACTCAAGGAACTGTGGGAACCCAAAACCTGATGTGCCTTTCAAGCTGCCTCTGAGGAAAAAGCGCAACCGCTCTGAAACGCGTCAGGCAGATGGACAGAAAAGGTCAGAGTTGTAGTCCTGTTTCTAAAGAATAAAAGGATTTGTTAATCACCAGCTGGAGGAGTGCTCCTCTTAATGCATGGGCATTTTTTGGGGAAGATTTATACGTGGCAAGTCCAGCCGCGCGGGAGATCGCACCGCCCTTGCAAAAACTGACTGGGGATCGTCTTACCTGAAATGTTCGGGAATGGATGGCGCAGCTGGCTCTTAGTCGAGAAACAGGACTCCAACCCCGAGGCCCACTGGAGGACGATTATTGGTCCAAGTAAAGGTTTGAAATGCACACAGACACCGCAGGCAATGAAGAGGGTATGAAACCACAAGTCCCAGCATGCATGACAATGAACAATGAACTGATTGGAAAAGGCACACCGGAGGCCTATGAAGTGATTTAGCAAAGCAAGGAACTGTGGGAACCCAAAACCTGATGTGCATTTCAAGCTGCCTCTGAGGAAAGAGCACAACCGCTCTGAAACGCGTCAGGCAGATGGACAGAAAAGGTCGGAGTTGTAGTCCTGTTTCTAAAGAATAAAAGGATTTGTTAATCACCAGCTGGAGGAGTGCGCCTCTTAATGCATGGGCATTTTTTTGGGAAGATTTATACGCGGCAAGTCCAGCCGCGCGGGAGATTGCACCGCCCTTCCAAAAACTGACTGGCGATAGTCTTACCTGAAATGTTTGGGAATGGACGGCGCAGCTGGCTCTTAGTCGGGAAACAGGACTCCAACCCCGAGGCCCACTGGAGGCGATTATTGGTCCAAGTAAAAGGTTTGAAATGCACACAGCTACCGGAGGCAATGAAGAGGGTATGAAACCACAAGTCCCAGCGTGCATGACAATGAACAATGAACTGATTGGAAAAGACACACCGGAGGCCTATGAAGTGATTTAGCAACGCAAGGAACTGTGGGAACCCAAAACCTGATGTGCATTTCAAGCTGCCTCTGAGGAAAGAGCGCAACCACTCTGAAAAGCATCAGGCAGATGGACAGAGAAGGTCGGAGTTGTAGTCCTGTTTCTAAAGAATAAAAGGATTTGTTAATCACCAGCTGGAGGAGTGCGCCTCTTAATGCATGGGCATTTTTTGGGAAGATTTATACGCGGCAAGTCCAGCCGCACGGGAGATCACACTGCCCTTCCAAAAACTGACTGGGGATCGTCTTACCTGAAATGTTCAAGAATGGATGGCGCAGCTGGCTCTTAGTCGAGAAACAGGACTCCAACCCCGAGGCCCACTGGAGGGCGATTATTGGTCCAAGTAAAGGTTTGAAATGCACACAGCCACCGGAGGCAATGAAGAGGGTATGAAACCCAAAGTCCCAGCGTGCATGACAATGAACAATGAACTGATTGGAAAAGGCACACCGGAGGACTATGAAGTGATTTAGCAACTCAAGGAACTGTGGGAAAGCAAAACCTGATGTGCCTTTCAAGCTGCCTCTGAGGAAAGAGCGCAACTGATCTGAAACGCGTCAGGCAGATGGACAGAAAAGGTCAGAGTTGTAGTCCTGTTTCTAAAGAATAAAAGGATATGTTGATCACCAGCTGGAGGACTGCGCCTCTTAATGCATGGGCATTTTTTGGGGAAGATTTATATGCGGCAAGTCCAGCCGCGCGGGAGATCGCACGCCCTTCGAAAAATTGACTGGGGATCGACTTACCTGAAATGTTCGGGAATGGACGGCGCAGCTGGCTCTTAGTCGAAAAACAGGACTCCAACCCCGAGGCCCACTGGAGGGCGATTATTGGTCCAACTAAAGGTTTGAAATGCACACAGCCACCGGAGGCAATGAAGAGTGTATGAAACCCAAAGTCCCAGTGTGCATGACAATGAACAATGAACTGATTGGAAAAGGCACACCGGAGGACTGTGAAGTGATTTAGCAATGCAAGGAACTGTGGGAACCAAAAACCTGATGTGCCTTTCAAGCTGCCTCTGAGGAAAGAGCGCAACTGATATGAAACGCGTCAGGCAGATGGACAGAAAAGGTCAGAGTTGTAGTCCTGTTTCTAAAGAATAAAAGGATTTGTTAATCACCAGCTGGAGGAGTGCGCCTCTTAATGCATGGGCATTTTTTTGGGAAGATTTATACGTGGCAAGTCCAGCCGCGCGGGAGATTGCACCGCCCTTCGAAAAACTGAATGGGGATCGTCTTACCTGAAATGTTCAGGAATGGACGGCGCAGCTGGCTCTTAGTCGAAAAACAGGACTCCAACCCCAAGGCCCACTGGTGGGCGATTATTGGTCCAAGTAAAGGTTTCAAATGCACACAGCCACCGGAGGCAATGAAGAGGGTATGAAACCACAAGTCCCAGCGTGCATGACAATGAACAATGAACTGATTGGAAAAGGCACACCGGAGGCCTATGAAGTGATTTAGCAATGCAAGGAACTGTGGGAACCCAAAACCTGGTGTGCCTTTCAAGCTGCCTCTGAGGAAAGAGCGCAACCGCTCTAAAACGGGTCAGGCAGATGGACAGAAAAGGTTGGAGTTGTAGTCCTGTTTCTAAAGAATAAAAGGATTTGTTAATCACCAGCTGGAGCTGTGCGCCTCTTAATGCATTGGCATTTTTTTGGGAAGATTTATACGCGGCAAGTCCAGCCGCGCGGGATATCGCACCGCCCTTCCAAAAACTGACTGGCGATCGTCTTACCTGAAATGTTCGGGAATGGACAGCGAAGCTGGCTCTTAGTCAAGAAACAGTACTCCAACCCCGAGGCCCACTGGAGGGCGATTATTGGTACAAGTAAAGGTTTGAAATGCACACAGCCACCGCAGGCAATGAAGAGGGTATGAAACCACAAGTCCCAGCGTGCATGACAATGAACAATGAACTGATTAGAAAAGGCACATCGGAGTCCTATGAAGAGATTTAGCAATGCAAGGAACTGTGGGAACCCAAAACCTGATGTGCCTTTCAAGCTGCCTCTGAGGAAAGAGCGCAACCGCTCTGAAACGCGTCAGGCAGATGGACAGAAAAGGTCAAAGTTGTAGTCCTGTTTCTAAAGAATAAAAGGATTTGTTAATCACCAGCTGGAGGAGTGCGCCTCTTAATGCATGGGCATTTTTTGGGGAAGATTTATACATGGCAAGTACAGCCGCGCGGGAGATCGCACCGCCCTTCCAAAAACTGACTGGGGATCGTCTTACCTGAAATGTTCGGGAATGGACGGCGCAGCTGGCTCTTAGTCGACAAACAGGACTCCAACCCCGAGGCCCACTGGAGGGCGATTATTGGTCCAAGTAAAGGTTTGAAATGCACACAGACACCGGAGGCAATGAAGAGGGTATGAAACCACAAGTCCCAGCATGCATGACAATGAACAATGAACTGATTGGAAAAGGCACACCGGAGGCCTATGAAGTGATTTAGCAACGCAAGGAACTGTGGGAACCCCAAACCTGATGTGCCTTTCAAGCTGCCTCTGAGGAAAGAGCGCAACCGCTCTGAAACGCGTCAGGCAGATGGACAGAAAAGGTCAAAGTTGTAGTCCTGTTTCTAAAGAATAAAAGGATTTGTTAATCACCAGCTGGAGCTGTGCGCCTCTTAATGCATTGGCATTTTTTTGGGAAGATTTATACGCGGCAAGTCCAGCCGCGCGGGATATCGCACAGCCCTTCCAAAAACTGACTGGCGATCGTCTTACCTGAAATGTTCGGGAATGGACAGCGAAGCTGGCTCTTAGTCAAGAAACAGTACTCCAACCCCGAGGCCCACTGGAGGGCGATTATTGGTACAAGTAAAGGTTTGAAATGCACACAGCCACCACAGGCAATGAAGAGGGTATGAAACCACAAGTCCCAGCGTGCATGACAATGAACAATGAACTGATTAGAAAAGGCACATCGGAGTCCTATGAAGAGATTTAGCAATGCAAGGAACTGTGGGAACCCAAAACCTGATGTGCCTTTCAAGCTGCCTCTGAGGAAAGAGCGCAACCGCTCTGAAACGCGTCAGGCAGATGGACAGAAAAGGTCAAAGTTGTAGTCCTGTTTCTAAAGAATAAAAGGATTTGTTAATCACCAGCTGGAGGAGTGCGCCTCTTAATGCATGGGCATTTTTTTGGGAAGATTTATACATGGCAAGTCCAGCCGCGCGGGAGATCGCACCGCCCTTCCAAAAACTGACTGGGGATCGTCTTACCTGAAATGTTCGGGAATGGACGGCGCAGCTGGCTCTTAGTCGACAAACAGGACTCCAACCCCGAGGCCCACTGGAGGGCGATTATTGGTCCAAGTAAATGTTTGAAATGCACACAGACACCGGAGGCAATGAAGAGGGTATGAAACCACAAGTCCCAGCATGCATGACAATGAACAATGAACTGATTGGAAAAGGCACACCGGAGGCCTATGAAGTGATTTAGCAACGCAAGGAACTGTGGGAACCCCAAACCTGATGTGCCTTTCAAGCTGCCTCTGAGGAAAGAGCGCAACCGCTCTGAAACGCATCAGGCAGATGGACAGAAAATGTCGGAGTTGTAGTCCTGTTTCTAAAAAATAAAAGGATTTGTTAATCACCAGCTGGAGGAGTGCGCCTCTTAATGCATGGGCATTATTTGGGGAAGATTTATACGCAGCAAGTCCAACCGTGCGGGAGATTGCACCACCCTCCCAAAAACTGACTGGGGATCGTCTTACCTGAAATGTTCGGGAATGGACGGCGCAGCTGGCTCTTAGTCGAGAAACAGGACTCCAACCCCGAGGCCCACTGGAGGGCGATTATTGGTCCAAGTAAAGGTCTGAAATGCACACAGCCACCGGAGGCAATGAAGAGGGTATCAAACCACAAGTCCCAGCGTGCATTACAATGAACAATGAACTGATTGGAAAAGTCACACCGGAGGCCTATGAAGTGATTTAGCAACGCAAGGAACTGTGGGAACCCAAAACCTGATGTGCCTTTCAAGCTGCCTCTGAGGAAAGAGCGCATCCGCTCTGAAACGCAGCAGGCAGATGGACAGAAAAGGTCGGAGTTTTAGTCCTGTTTCTAAAGAATAAAATGATTTGTTAATCACCAGCTGGAGGAGTGCGACTCTTAATGCATGGGCATTTTTTGGGGAAGATTTATACGTGGCAAGTCCAGCCGCGCGGGAGATTGCACCGCCCTTCCAAAAACTGACTGGCGATCGTCTTACCTGAAATGTTCGGGAATGGACAGGGAAGCTGGCTCTTAGTCAAGAAACAGTACTCCGCCCCGAGGCCCACTGGAGGGCGATTATTGGTCCAAGTAAAGGTTTGAAATGCACACAGCCACCGGAGGCAATGAAGAGGGTATGAAACCACAAGTCCCAGCATGCATGACAATGAACAATGAACTGATTGGAAAAGGCACACCGGAGGCCTATGAAGTGATTTAGCAACGCAAGGAACTGTGGGAACCCCAAACCTGATGTGCCTTTTCAAGCTGCCTCTGAGGAAAGAGCGCAACCGCTCTGAAACGCATCAGGCAGATGGACAGAAAAGGTCGGAGTTGTAGTCCTGTTTCTAAAAAATAAAAGGATTTGTTAATCACCAGCTGGAGGAGTGCGCCTCTTAATGCATGGGCATTTTTTGGGGAAGATTTATAAGCGGCAAGTCCAACCGCGTGGGAGATCGCACCGCCCTCCCAAAAACTGACTGGGGATCGTCTTACCTGAAATGTTCGGGAATGGACGGGGAAGCTGGCTCTTAGTCGAGAAACAGGACTCCAACCCCGAGGCCCACTGGAGGGCAATTATTGGTCCAAGTAAAAATTGAAATGCACACAGCCACCGGAGACAATGAAGAGGGTATGAAACCACAAGTCCCAGCGTGCATGACAATGAACAGTGAACTGATTGGAAAAGGCACACCGGAGGCCTATGAAGTGATTTAGCAATGCAAGGAACTGTGGGAACCCAAAACCTGATGTGCCTTTCAAGCTGCCTTTGAGGAAAGAGCGCAACCGCTCTGAAACGCGTCAGGCAGATGGACAGAAAAGGTCAGAGTAGTAGTCCTGTTTCTGAAGAATAAAAGGATTTGTTAATCACCAGCTGGAGGAGTGCGCCTCTTAATGCATTGGCATTTTTTTGGGAAGATTTATACGTGGCAAGTCCAGCTGCGCGGAAGATTGCACCGCCCTTCCAAAAACTGACTGGCGATCGTCTTACCTGAAATGTTCAAGAATAGACGACGCAGCTGGCTCTTAGTCGAGAAACAGGACTCCAACCCGAGGCCCACTGGAGGGCGATTATTGGTCCAAGTAAAGGTTTGAAATGCACACAGCCACCGGAGGCAATGAAGAGGGTATGAAACCACAAGTCCCAGCGTGCATGACAATGAACAATGAACTGATTGGAAAAGGCCCGCCGGAGGCCTATGAAGTGATTTAGCAATGCAAGGAACTGTGGGAACCCAAAACCTGATGTGCATTTCAAGCTGCCTCTGAGGAAAGAGCGCAACCGCTCTGAAACGCGTCAGGCAGATGGACAGAAAAGGTCAAAGTTGTAGTCCTGTTTCTAAAGAATAAAAGGATTTGTTAATCACCAGCTGGAGGAGTGCGCCTCTTAATGCATGGGCATTTTTTGGGAAGATTTATACATGGCAAGTCCAGCCACGCAGGAGATCGCACCGCCCTTCCAAAAACTGACTGGGGATCGTCTTACCTGAAATGTTCGGGAATGGACGGCGCAGCTGGCTCTTAGTTGAGAAACAGGACTCCAACCCCGAGGCCCACTGGAGGGCGATTATTGGTCCAAGTAAAGGTTTGAAATGCACACAGACACCGGAGGCAATGAAGAGGGTATGAAACCACAAGTCCCAGCATGCATGACAATGAACAATGAACTGATTGGAAAAGGCACACCGGAGGCCTATTAAGTGATTTAGCAATGCAAGGAACTGTGGGAACCCAAAACCTGATGTGGCTTTCAAGCTGCCTCTGAGGAAAGAGCGCAATCGCTCTGAAACGCGTCAGGCAAATGGACAGAAAAGGTCAAAGTTGTAGTCCTGTTTCTAAAGAATAAAAGGATTTGTTAATCACCAGCTGGAGGAGTGCGCCTCTTAATGCATGGGCATTTTTTGGGAAAGATTTAAACATGGTAAGTCCAGCCGCGCGGGAGATCGCACCGCCCTTCCAAAAACTGACTGGGGATCGTCTTACCTGAAATGTTCGGGAAAGGACGGTGCAGCTGGCTCTTAGTCGAGAAACAGGACTCCAACCCCGAGGCCCACTGGAGGGCGATTATTGGTCCAAGTAAAGGTTTGAAATGCACACAGACACCGGAGGCAATGAAGAGGGTATGAAACCACAAGTCCCAGCATGCATGACAATGAACAATGAACTGATTGGAAAAGGCACACCGGAGGCCTATGAAGTTATTTAGCAACGCAAGGAACTGTGGGAACCCCAAACCTGATGTGCCTTTCAAGCTGCCTCTGAGGAAAGAGCGCAACCGCTCTGAAACGCGTCAGGCAGATGGACAGAAAGGGTCAGAGTTGTAGTCCTGTTTCTAAAGAATAAAAGGATTTTTTAATCACCAGCTGGAGGAGTGCGCCTCTTAATGCATGGGCATGTTTTTGGGAATATTTACACACGGCAAGTCCAGCCGCACGGGAGATCGCACCGCCCTCCCAAAAACTGACTGGCGATCGTCTTACCTGAAATGTTCGGGAATGGACAGCGAAGCTGGCTCTTAGTCAAGAAACAGTACTCCAACCCCGAGGCCCACTGGAGGGCGATTATTGGTCCAAGTAAAGGTTTGAAATGCACACAGCCACCGGAGGCAATGAAGAGGGTATGAAACCACAAGTCCCAGCGTGCATGACAATGAACAATGAACTGATTGGAAAAGGCACATCGGAGGCCTATGAAGTGATTTAGCAACGCAAGGAACTGTGGGAACCCAAAACCTGATGTGCCTTTCAAGCTGCCTCTGAGGAAAAAGCGCAACCGCTCTGAAACGCGTCAGGCAGATGGACAGAAAAGGTCGGAGTTGTAGTCCTGTTTCTAAAGAATAAAAGGATTTGTTAATCACCAGCTGGAGGAGTGCTCCTCTTAATGCATGGGCATTTTTTGGGGAAGATTTATACGTGGCAAGTCTAGCCGCGCAGGAGATTGCACCGCTCTTCCAAAAACTGACTGGGGATCGTCTTACCTGAAATGTTCGGGAATGGATGGAGCAGCTGGCTCTTAGTCGAGAAACAGGACTCCAACCAGGAGGCCCACTGGAGGAAAATTATTGGTCCAAGTAAAGGTTTTGAAATGCACACAGCCACCGGAGGCAATGAAGAGGGTATGAAACCACAAGTCCCAACATGCATGACAATGAACAATGAACTGATTGGAAAAGGCACACCGGAGGCCTATGAAGTGATTTAGCAACACAAGGAACTGTGGGAACCCCAAACCTGATGTGCCTTTCAAGCTGCCTCTGAGGAAAGAGCGCAACCGCTCTGAAACGCATCAGGCAGATGGACAGAAAAGGTCGGAGTTGTAGTCCTGTTTCTAAAAAATAATAGGATTTGTTAATCACCAGCTGGAGGAGTGCGCCTCTTAATGCATGGGCATTTTTGGGGGAAGATTTATACGCGGCAAGTCCAACCGCGTGGGAGATTGCACCGCCCTCCCAAAAACTGACTGGGGATCGTCTTACCTGAAATGTTCGGGAATGGACGGGGAAGCTGGCTCTTAGTCGAGAAACAGGACTCCAACCCCGAGGCCCACTGGAGGGCAATTATTGGTCCAAGTAAAAATTTGAAATGCACACAGCCACTGGAGGCAATGAAGAGGGTATGAAACCACAAGTCCCAGCGTGCATGACAATGAACAGTGAACTGATTGGAAAAGGCACACCGGAGGCCTATGAAGTGATTTAGCAACGCAAGGAACTGTGGGAACCCAAAACCTGATGTGCCTTTCAAGCTGCCTTTGAGGAAAGAGTGCAACCGCTCTGAAACGCGTCAGGCAGATGGACAGAAAAGGTCAGAGTAGTAGTCCTGTTTCTAAAGAATAAAAGGATTTGTTAATCACCAGCTGGAGGAGTGTGCCTCTTACTGCATGGGCATTTTTTTGGGAAGATTTATACGTGGCAAGTCCAACCGGGCAGGAGATCGCACCGCCCTTCCAAAAACTGACTGGGGATCGTCTTACATGAAATGTTCGGGAATGGACGGCGCAGCTGGCTCTTAGTCGAGAAACAGGACTCCAACCCTGAGGCCCACTGGAGGGCGATTATTGGTCCAAGTAAAGATTTGAAATGCACACAGACACCGGAGGCAATGAAGAGGGTAGGAAACCACAAGTCCCAGCATGCATGACAATATACAATGAACTGTTTGGAAAAGGCACAACGGAGACCTATGAAGTGATTTAGCAACGCAAGGAACTGTGGGAACCCAAAACCTGATGTGCCTTTCAATCTGCTTCTGAGGAAAGAGTGCAACCGCTCTGAATTGCGTCAGGCAGATGGACAGAAAAGGTCAGAGTTGTAGTCCTGTTTCTAAAGAATAAAAGGATTTGTTAATCACCAGCTGGAGGAGTGCACCTCTTAATGCATGGGCATTTTTTGGGGAAGATTTATGCGCGGCAAGTCCAGCCGCGCGGAAGATCGCACCGCCCTTCCAAAAACTGACTGGGGATCGTCTTACCTGAAATGTTCGGGAATGGACGGCGCAGCTGGCTCTTAGTCGAGAAACAGGACTCCAACCCCGAGGCTCACTGGAGGGCGATTATTGGTCTAAGTAAAGGTTTGAAATGCACACAGACACCGGAGGCAATGAAGAGGGTATGAAACCACAAGTCCCAGCATGCATGACAATGAACAATGAACTGATTGGAAAAGGCACACCAGAGGCCTATTAAGTGATTTAGCAATGCAAGGAACTGTGGGAACCCAAAACCTGATGTGCCTTTCAAGCTGCCTCTGAGGAAAGAGCGCAACCGCTCTGAAAGGCGTCAGGCAAATGGACAGAAAAGATCAAAGTTGTAGTCCTGTTTCTAAAGAATAAAAGGATTTGTTAATCACCAGCTGGAGTAGTGCGCCTCTTAATGCATGGGCATTTTTGGGGGAAGATTTAAACATGGCAAGTCCAGCCGCGCGGGAGATCGCACCGCCCTTCCAAAAACTGACTGGGGATCGTCTTACCTGAAGTGTACGGGAATGGACGGCGCAGCTGGCTCTTAGTCGAGAAACAGGACTCCAACCCCGAGGCCCACTGGAGGGCGATTATTGGTCCAAGTAAAGGTTTGAAATGCACACAGACACCGGAGGCAATGAAGAGGGTATGAAACCACAAGTCCCAGCATGCATGACAATGAAAATGAACTGATTGGAAAAGGCACACCGGAGGCCAATGAAGTTATTTATCAACGCAAGGAACTGTGGGAACCCCAAACCTGATGTGCCTTTCAAGCTGCCTCTGAGGAAAGAGCGCAACCACTCTGAAATGCATCAGGCAGATGGACAGAAAAGGTCGGAGTTGTAGTCCTGTTTCTAAAAAATAAAAGGATTTGTTAATCACCAGCAGGAGGAGTGCGCCTCTTAATGCATGGGCATTTTTTGGGGAAGATTTATACGCAGCAAGTCCAACCCCGCGGGAGATCGCACCACCCTCCCAAAAACTGACTGGGGATCGTCTTACCTGAAATGTTCACGAATGGACGGCGCAGCTGGCTCTTAGTCGAGAAACAGGACTCCAACCCCGAGGCCCACTGGAGGGCGATTATTGGTCCAAGTAAAGGTTTGAAATGCACACAGCCACCGGAGGCAATGAAGAGGGTATGAAACCACAAGTCCCAGCATGCATGACAATGAACAATGAACTGATTGGAAAAGGCACACCCGAGGCCTATGAAGTGATTTAGCAACGCAAGGAACTGTGGGAACCCCAAACCTGATGTGCCTTTTCAAGCTGCCTCTGAGGAAAGAGCGCAACCGCTCTGAAACGCATCAGGCAGATGGACAGAAAAGGTCGGAGTTGTAGTCCTGTTTCTAAAAAATAAAATGATTTGTTAATCACCAGCTGGAGGAGTGCGCCTCTTAATGCATGGGCATTTTTTGGGGAAGATTTATAAGCGGCAAGTCCAACCGCGTGGGAGATCGCACCGCCCTCCCAAAAACTGACTGGGGATCGTCTTACCTGAAATGTTCGGGAATGGACGGGGAAGCTGGCTCTTAGTCGAGAAACAGGACTCCAACCCCGAGGCCCACTGGAGGGCAATTATTGGTCCAAGTAAAAAATTGAAATGCACACAGCCACCGGAGACAATGAAGAGGGTATGAAACCACAAGTCCCAGCGTGCATGACAATGAACAGTGAACTGATTGGAAAAGGCACACCGGAGGCCTATGAAGTGATTTAGCAATGCAAGGAACTGTGGGAACCCAAAACCTGATGTGCCTTTCAAGCTGCCTTTGAGGAAAGAGCGCAACCGCTCTGAAACGCGTCAGGCAGATGGACAGAAAAGGTCAGAGTAGTAGTCCTGTTTCTAAAGAATAAAAGGATTTGTTAATCACCAGCTGGAGGAGTGCGCCTCTTAATGCATTGGCATTTTTTTGGGAAGATTTATACGTGGCAAGTCCAGCTGCGCGGAAGATCGCACCGCCCTTCCAAAAACTGACTGGCGATCGTCTTACCTGAAATGTTCAAGAATAGACGACGCAGCTGGCTCTTAGTCGAGAAACAGGACTCCAACCCGAGGCCCACTGGAGGGCGATTATTGGTCCAAGTAAAGGTTTGAAATGCACACAGCCACCGGAGGCAATAAAGAGGGTATGAAACCACAAGTCCCAGCGTGCATGACAATGAACAATGAACTGATTGGAAAAGGCACACCGGAGGCCTATGAAGTGATTTAGCAATGCAAGGAACTGTGGGAACCCAAAACCTGATGTGCCTTTCAATCTGCTTCTGAGGAAAGAGTGCAACCGCTCTGAATTGCGTCAGGCAGATGGACAGAAAAGGTCAGAGTTGTAGTCCTGTTTCTAAAGAATAAAAGGATTTGTTAATCACCAGCTGGAGGAGTGCGCCTCTTAATGCATGAGCATTTTTTTGGGAAGATTTATACATGGCAAGTCCAGCCACGCAGGAGATCGCACCGCCCTTCCAAAAACTGACTGGGGATCGTCTTACCTGAAATGTTCGGGAATGGACGGCGCAGCTGGCTCTTAGTTGAGAAACAGGACTCCAACCCCGAGGCCCACTGGAGGGCGATTATTGGTCCAAGTAAAGGTTTGAAATGCACACAGACACCGGAGGCAATGAAGAGGGTATGAAACCACAAGTCCCAGCATGCATGACAATGAACAATGAACTGATTGGAAAAGGCACACCGGAGGCCTATTAAGTGATTTAGCAACGCAAGGAACTGTGGGAACCCAAAACCTGATGTGCCTTTCAAGCTGCTTCTGAGGAAAGAGCGTAACCGCTCTGAAACGCGTCAGGCAAATGGACAGAAAAGGTCAAAGTTGTAGTCCTGTTTCTAAAGAATAAAAGGATTTGTTAATCACCAGCTGGAGGAGTGAGCCTCTTAATGCATGGGCATTTTTTGGGGAAGATTTAAACATGGCAAGTCCAGCCGCGCGGGAGATTGCACCGCCCTTCCAAAACTGACTGGGGATCGTCTTACCTGAAATGTTCGGAAATGGACGGCGCAGCTGGCTCTTAGTCGAGAAACAGGACTCCAACCCCGAGGCCCACTGGAGGGCGATTATTGGTCCAAGTAAAGGTTTGAAATGCACACAGACACCGGAGGCAATGAAGAGGGTATGAAACCACAAGTCCCAGCATGCATGACAATGAACAATGAACTGATTGGAAAAGGCACACCGGAGGCCTATGAAGTTATTTAGCAACGCAAGGAACTGTGGGAACCCCAAACCTGATGTGCCTTTCAAGCTGCCTCTGTGGAAAGAGCGCAACCACTCTGAAATGCATCAGGCAGATGGACAGAAAAGGTCGGAGTTGTAGTCCTGTTTCTAAAAAATAAAAGGATTTGTTAATCACCAGCTGGAGGAGTGCGCCTCATAATGCATGGGCATTTTTTGGGGAAGATTTATACGCAGCAAGTCCAACCGCGCGGGAGATCGCACCACCCTCCCAAAAACTGACTGGGGATCGTCTTACCTGAAATGTTCGGGAATGGACGGCGCAGCTGGCTCTTAGTCGAGAAACAGGACTCCAACCCCGAGGCCCACTGGAGGGCAATTATTGGTCCAAGTAAAGGTTTGAAATGCACACAGCCACCGGAGGCAATGAAGAGGGTATGAAACCCAAAGTCCCAGCGTGCATGACAATGAACAATGAACTGATTGGAAAAGGCACACCGGAGGCCTATGAAGTGATTTAGCAATGCAAGGAACTGTGGGAACCCAAAACCTGATGTGCCTTTCAAGCTACCTCTGAGGAAAGAGCGCAACCTCTCTGAAACGCATCAGGCATATGGACAGAAAAGGTCAAAGTTGTAGTCCTGTTTCTAAAGAATAAAAGGATTTGTTAATCACCAGCTGGAGGAGAGCGCCGCTTAATGCATGGGCATTTTTTGGGGAAGATTTATACGCAGCAAATTGAGCCGCGCGGGAGATCGCACCGCCCCTCAAAAAACTGACTAGGGATCGTCTTACCTGAAATGTTCGGGAATGGATGGCGCAGCTGACTTTTAGTCGAGAAACAGGACTCCAACCCTGATGCCCACTGGAGGGCGATTATTGGTCCAAGTAAAGGTTTGAAATGCACACAGTCCACCGGAGGCAATGAAGAGGTTATGAAACCACAAGTCCCAGCGTGCATGACAATGAACAATGAACTGATTGGAAAAGGCACACCGGAGGCCTATGAAGTGATTTAGCAACGCAAGGAACTGTGGGAACCCAAAACCTGATGTGCCTTTCAAGCTGCCTCTGAGGAAAGAGCGCAACCGCTCTGAAATGCGTCAGGCAGATGGAAAGAAAAGGTCGGAGTTGTAGTCCTGTTTCTAAAGAATAAAAGTATTTGTTAATCACCAGCTGGAGGAGTGCGCCTCTTAATGCATGGGCATTTTTTTGGGAAAATGTATACGTGGAAAGTCCAGCCGCGCGGGAGATCGCACCGCCCTCCCAAAAACTGACTGGGGATCATCTTACCTGAAATGTTCGGGAATGGACGGCGCAGCTGGCTCTTAGTCGAGAAACAGGACTCCAACCCGAGGCCCACTGGAGGGCGATTATTGGTCCAAGTAAAGGTTTGAAATGCACACAGCCACCGAAGGCAATGAAGAGGGTATGAAACCACAAGTCCCAGCGTGCATGACAATGAACAATGAACTGATTGGAAAAGGCACACCGGAGGCCTATGAAGTGATTTAGCAATGCAAGGAACTGTGGGAACCCAAAACCTGATGTGCCTTTCAATCTGCCTCTGAGGAAAGAGCACAACCGCTCTGAAACGTGTCAGGCAGATGGACAGAAAAGGTCGGAGTTGTAGTCCTGTTTCTAAAGAATAAAAGGATTTGTTAATCACCAGGTGGAGGAGTGCGCCTCTTAATGCATGGGCATTTTTTAGGGAAGATTTATACGCAGCAAGTCCAGCCGCACGGGAGATCGCACCACCCTTCCAAAAACTGACTGGGGATCGTCTTACCTGAAATGTTCAGGAATGGACGGCGCAGCTGGCTCTTAGTCGAGAAACAGGACTCCAAGCCCGAGGCCCACTGGAGGGCGATTATTGGTCCAAGTAAAGGTTTGAAATGCACACAGCCACCGGAGGCAATGAAGAGGGTATGAAACCACAAGTCCCAGCGTGCATGACAATGAACAATGAACTGATTGGAAAAGGCACACCGGAGGCCTATAAAGTTATTTAGCAATGCAAGGAACACTGGTAACCCAAAACCTGATGTGCCTTTCAAGCTGCCTCTGAGGAAAGAGCGCAACCGCTCTGTAACGCGTCAGGCAGATGGACAGAAAAGGTCGGAGTTGTAGTCCTGTTTCTAAAGAATAAAAGAATTTGTTAATCACCAGCTGGAGGAGTGCGCCTCTTAATGCATGGGCATTTTTTTGGGAAGATTTATACGCGGCAAGTCCAGCCGCGCGGGAGATCGCACCGCCCTTCCAAAAACTGACTGGGGATCGCCTTACCTGAAATGTTCGGGAATGGACCGCGCAGCTGGCTCTTAGTCGAGAAACAGGACTCCAACCCCGAGGCCCACTGGAGGGCGATTATTGGTCCAAGTAAAGGTTTGAAATGCACACAGCCACCGGAGGAAATGAAGAGGGTATGAAACCAAAAGTCCCAGCGTGCATGACAATGAACAATGAACTGATTGGAAAAGGCACACCGGAGGCCTATGAAGTGATTTAGCAACGCAAGGAACTGTGGGAACCCAAAACCTGATGTGCCTTTCAAGCTGCCTTTGAGGAAAGAGCGCAACCACTCTGAAAAGCATCAGACAGATGGACAGAGAAGGTCGGAGTTGTAGTCCTGTTTCTAAAGAATAAAAGGATTTGTTAATCACCAGCTGGAGGAGTGCGCCTCTTAATGCATGGGCATTTTTTAGGAAGATTTAAACATGGCAAGTCCAGCAGCGCGAGAGATCGCACCGCCCTTCCAAAAACTGACTGGGGATCGTCTTACCTGAAATGTTCAGGAATGGACGGCGCAGCTGGTTCTTAGTCAAGAAACAGGACTCCAACCCCGAGGCCCACTGGAGGGCGATTATTGGTCCAAGTAAAGGTTTGAAATGCACACAGCCACCGGAGGCAATGAAGAGGATATGAAACCACAAGTCCCAGCGTGCATGACAATGAACAATGAACTGATTGGAAAAGGCACACCGGAAGCCTATGAAGTGATTTAGCAACGCAAGGAACTGTGGTAACCCAAAACCTGATGTGCCTTTCAAGCTGCCTCTGAGGAAAGAGCGCAACCGCTCTGTAACGCGTCAGGCAGATGGACAGAAAAGGTCAGAGTTGTAGTCCTGTTTCTAAAGAATAAAAGGATTTGTTAATCACCAGCTGGAGTAGTGCGCCTCTTAATGCATGGGCATTTTTTTGGGAAGATTTATACGCGGCAAGTCCAGCCACGCGGGAGATTGCACCGCCCTTCCAAATACTGACTGGCGATAGTCTTACCTGAAATGTTCGGGAATGGACGGCGCAGCTGGCTCTTAGTCGAGAAACAGGACTCCAACCCTGAGGCCCACTGGAGGGCGATTATTGGTCCAAGTAAAGGTTTGAAATGCACACAGCCACCGGAGGCAATGAAGAGGGTATGAAACCACAAGTCCCAGCGTGCATGACAATGAACAATGAACTGATTGGAAAAGGCACACCGGAGGCCTATGAAGTGATTTAGCAAAGCAAGGAACTGTGGGAATCCAAAACCTGATGTGCCTTTCAAGCTGCCTCTGAGGAAAGAGCGCAACCGCTCTGAAACGCGTTAGGCAATGGACAGAAAAGGTCGGAGTTGTAGTCCTGTTTCTAAAGAATAAAAGGATTTGTTAATCACCAGCTGGAGGAGTGTGCCTCTCAATGCATGGGCATTTTTTTGGGAAGATGTATACATGGCAAGTCCAGCCGCGCGGAGATCGCACTGCCCTCCCAAAAACTGACTGGGGGTCGTCTTAGCTGAAATGTTCGGGAATGGACAGCGCAGCTGGCTTTTAGTCGAGAAACAGGACTCCAACCCCGATGCCCACTGGAGGGCGATTATTGGTCCAAGTAAAGGTTTGAAATGCACACAGCCACCGGAGGCAATGAAGAGGTTATGAAACCGCAAGTCCCAGCGTGCATGACAATGAACAATGAACTTATTGGAAAAGGCACACCGGAGGCCTATGAAGTGATTTAGCAACGCAAGGAACTGTTGGAACCCAAAACCTGATGTGCCTTTCAAGCTGCCTCTGAGGAAAGACCGCAACCGCTCTGAAATACGTCAGGCAGATGGAAAGAAAAGGTCGGAGTTGTAGTCCTGTTTCTAAAGAATAAAAGGATTTGTTAATCACCAGCTGGACGAGTGCGCCTCTTAATGCATGGGCATTTTTTGGGAAGATTTATACGCGGCAAGTCCAGCCGCGGGAGACTGCACCGCCCTTCCAAAAACTGACTGGCGATCGTCTTACCTGAAATGTTCCGTAATGGATGGCGCAGCTGGCTCTTAGTCGAGAAACAGGACTCCAACCCAGAGGCCCACTGGAGGGCGATTATTGGTCCAAGTAAAGGTTTGAAATGCACACAGCCACCGGAGGCAATGAAGAGGGTATGAAACCACAAGTCCCAGCGTGCATGACAATGAACAATGAACTGATTGGAAAAGGCACACCGGAGGCCTATGAAGTGATTTAGCAATGCAAGGAACTGTGGGAACCCAAAATCTGATGTGCCTTTCAATCTGCCTCTGAGGAAAGAGCACAACCGCTCTGAAACGTGTCAGGCAGATGGACAGAAAAGGTCGGAGTTGTAGTCCTGTTTCTAAAGAATAAAAGGATTTGTTAATCACCAGGTGGAGGAGTGCGCCTCTTAATACATGGGCATTTTTTGGGAAGATTTATACGCAGCAAGTCCAGTTGCACGGGAGATCGCACCACCCTTCCAAAAACTGACTGGGGATCGTCTTACCTGAAATGTTCGGGAATGGACGGCGCAGCTGGCTCTTAGTCGAGAAACAGGACTCCAAGCCCGAGGCCCACTGGAGGGCGATTATTGGTCCAAGTAAAGGTTTCAAATGCACACAGCCACCGGAGGCAATAAAGAGGGTATGAAACCACAAGTCCCAGCGTGCATGACAATGAACAATGAACTGATTGGAAAAGGCACACCGGAGGCCTATGAAGTGATTTAGCAATGCAAGGAACTGTGGGAACCCAAAACCTGATGTGCATTTCAAGCTGCCTCTGAGGAAAGAGCGCAACCGCTCTGAAACGCGTCAGGCAGATGGACAGAAAAGGTCAAAGTTGTAGTCCTGTTTCTAAAGAATAAAAGGATTTGTTAATCACCAGCTGGAGGAGTGCGCCTCTTAATGCATGAGCATTTTTTTGGGAAGATTTATACATGGCAAGTCCAGCCACGCAGGAGATCGCACCGCCCTTCCAAAAACTGACTGGGGATCGTCTTACCTGAAATGTTCGGGAATGGACGGCGCAGCTGGCTCTTAGTTGAGAAACAGGACTCCAACCCCGAGGCCCACTGGAGGGCGATTATTGGTCCAAGTAAAGGTTTGAAATGCACACAGACACCGGAGGCAATGAAGAGGGTATGAAACCACAAGTCCCAGCATGCATGACAATGAACAATGAACTGATTGGAAAAGGCACACCGGAGGCCTATTAAGTGATTTAGCAACGCAAGGAACTGTGGGAACCCAAAACCTGATGTGCCTTTCAAGCTGCTTCTGAGGAAAGAGCGTAACCGCTCTGAAACGCGTCAGGCAAATGGACAGAAAAGGTCAAAGTTGTAGTCCTGTTTCTAAAGAATAAAAGGATTTGTTAATCACCAGCTGGAGGAGTGAGCCTCTTAATGCATGGGCATTTTTTGGGAAGATTTAAACATGGCAAGTCCAGCCGCGCGGGAGATTGCACCGCCCTTCCAAAAACTGACTGGGGATCGTCTTACCTGAAATGTTCGGAAATGGACGGCGCAGCTGGCTCTTAGTCGAGAAACAGGACTCCAACCCCGAGGCCCACTGGAGGGCGATTATTGGTCCAAGTAAAGGTTTGAAATGCACACAGACACCGGAGGCAATGAAGAGGGTATGAAACCACAAGTCCCAGCATGCATGACAATGAACAATGAACTGATTGGAAAAGGCACACCGGAGGCCTATGAAGTTATTTAGCAACGCAAGGAACTGTGGGAACCCCAAACCTGATGTGCCTTTCAAGCTGCCTCTGTGGAAAGAGCGC
The DNA here is from genome assembly GCA_963921515.1 of Calotriton arnoldi. Classification (NCBI taxonomy): domain Eukaryota; kingdom Metazoa; phylum Chordata; class Amphibia; order Caudata; family Salamandridae; genus Calotriton; species Calotriton arnoldi. The sequence goes on along the minus strand of CAWUFW010020640.1, from coordinate 89,394 downwards.
AACCGCTCTGAAATGCATCAGGCAGATGGACAGAAAAGGTCGGAGTTGTAGTCCTGTTTCTAAAAAATAAAAGGATTTGTTAATCACCAGCTGGAGGAGTGCGCCTCATAATGCATGGGCATTTTTTGGGGAAGATTTATACGCAGCAAGTCCAACCGCGCGGGAGATCGCACCACCCTCCCAAAAACTGACTGGGGATCGTCTTACCTGAAATGTTCGGGAATGGACGGCGCAGCTGGCTCTTAGTCGAGAAACAGGACTCCAACCCCGAGGCCCACTGGAGGGCAATTATTGGTCCAAGTAAAGGTTTGAAATGCACACAGCCACCGGAGGCAATGAAGAGGGTATGAAACCCAAAGTCCCAGCGTGCATGACAATGAACAATGAACTGATTGGAAAAGGCACACCGGAGGCCTATGAAGTGATTTAGCAATGCAAGGAACTGTGGGAACCCAAAACCTGATGTGCCTTTCAAGCTACCTCTGAGGAAAGAGCGCAACCTCTCTGAAACGCATCAGGCATATGGACAGAAAAGGTCAAAGTTGTAGTCCTGTTTCTAAAGAATAAAAGGATTTGTTAATCACCAGCTGGAGGAGCGCGCCGCTTAATGCATGGGCATTTTTTGGGGAAGATTTATACGCAGCAAATTGAGCCGCGCGGGAGATCGCACCGCCCTCAAAAAACTGACTAGGGATCGTCTTACCTGAAATGTTCGGGAATGGATGGCGCAGCTGACTTTTAGTCGAGAAACAGGACTCCAACCCTGATGCCCACTGGAGGGCGATTATTGGTCCAAGTAAAGGTTTGAAATGCACACAGTCCACCGGAGGCAATGAAGAGGTTATGAAACCACAAGTCCCAGCGTGCATGACAATGAACAATGAACTGATTGGAAAAGGCACACCGGAGGCCTATGAAGTGATTTAGCAACGCAAGGAAATGTGGGAACCCAAAACCTGATGTGCCTTTCAAGCTGCCTCTGAGGAAAGAGCGCAACCGCTCTGAAATGCGTCAGGCAGATGGAAAGAAAAGGTCGGAGTTGTAGTCCTGTTTCTAAAGAATAAAAGTATTTGTTAATCACCAGCTGGAGGAGTGCGCCTCTTAATGCATGGGCATTTTTTAGGGAAAATGTATACGTGGAAAGTCCAGCCGCGCGGGAGATCGCACCGCCCTCCCAAAAACTGACTGGGGATCATCTTACCTGAAATGTTCGGGAATGGATGGCGCAGCTGGCTCTTAGTCGAGAAACAGGACTCCAACCCGAGGCCCACTGGAGGGCGATTATTGGTCCAAGTAAAGGTTTGAAATGCACACAGCCACCGAAGGCAATGAAGAGGGTATGAAACCACAAGTCCCAGCGTGCATGACAATGAACAATGAACTGATTGGAAAAGGCACACCGGAGGCCTATGAAGTGATTTAGCAATGCAAGGAACTGTGGGAACCCAAAACCTGATGTGCCTTTCAATCTGCCTCTGAGGAAAGAGCACAACCGCTCTGAAACGTGTCAGGCAGATGGACAGAAAAGGTCGGAGTTGTAGTCCTGTTTCTAAAGAATAAAAGGATTTGTTAATCACCAGGTGGAGGAGTGCGCCTCTTAATGCATGGGCATTTTTTAGGGAAGATTTATACGCAGCAAGTCCAGCCGCACGGGAGATCGCACCACCCTTCCAAAAACTGACTGGGGATCGTCTTACCTGAAATGTTCAGGAATGGACGGCGCAGCTGGCTCTTAGTCGAGAAACAGGACTCCAAGCCCGAGACCCACTGGAGGGCGATTATTGGTCCAAGTAAAGGTTTGAAATGCACACAGCCACCGGAGGCAATGAAGAGGGTATGAAACCACAAGTCCCAGCGTGCATGACAATGAACAATGAACTGATTGGAAAAGGCACACCGGAGGCCTATAAAGTTATTTAGCAATGCAAGGAACAGTGGTAACCCAAAACCTGATGTGCCTTTCAAGCTGCCTCTGAGGAAAGAGCGCAACCGCTCTGTAACGCGTCAGGCAGATGGACAGAAAAGGTCGGAGTTGTAGTCCTGTTTCTAAAGAATAAAAGGATTTGTTAATCACCAGCTGGAGGAGTGCGCCTCTTAATGCATGGGCATTTTTTTGGGAAGATTTATACGCGGCAAGTCCAGCCGCGCGGGAGATCGCACCGCCCTTCCAAAAACTGACTGGGGATCGCCTTACCTGAAATGTTCGGGAATGGACCGCGCAGCTGGCTCTTAGTCGAGAAACAGGACTCCAACCCCGAGGCCCACTGGAGGGCGATTATTGGTCCAAGTAAAGGTTTGAAATGCACACAGCCACCGGAGGAAATGAAGAGGGTATGAAACCAAAAGTCCCAGCGTGCATGACAATGAACAATGAACTGATTGGAAAAGGCACACCGGAGGCCTATGAAGTGATTTAGCAACGCAAGGAACTGTGGGAACCCAAAACCTGATGTGCCTTTCAAGCTGCCTTTGAGGAAAGAGCGCAACCACTCTGAAAAGCATCAGACAGATGGACAGAGAAGGTCGGAGTTGTAGTCCTGTTTCTAAAGAATAAAAGGATTTGTTAATCACCAGCTGGAGGAGTGCGCCTCTTAATGCATGGGCATTTTTTTAGGAAGATTTAAACATGGCAAGTCCAGCAGCGCGAGAGATCGCACCGCCCTTCCAAAAACTGACTGGGGATCGTCTTACCTGAAATGTTCAGGAATGGACGGCGCAGCTGGTTCTTAGTCAAGAAACAGGACTCCAACCCCGAGGCCCACTGGAGGGCGATTATTGGTCCAAGTAAAGGTTTGAAATGCACACAGCCACCGGAGGCAATGAAGAGGATATGAAACCACAAGTCCCAGCGTGCATGACAATGAACAATGAACTGATTGGAAAAGGCACACCGGAAGCCTATGAAGTGATTTAGCAACGCAAGGAACTGTGGTAACCCAAAACCTGATGTGCCTTTCAAGCTGCCTCTGAGGAAAGAGCGCAACCGCTCTGTAACGCGTCAGGCAGATGGACAGAAAAGGTCAGAGTTGTAGTCCTGTTTCTAAAGAATAAAAGGATTTGTTAATCACCAGCTGGAGTAGTGCGCCTCTTAATGCATGGGCATTTTTTGGGAAGATTTATACGCGGCAAGTCCAGCCACGCGGGAGATTGCACCGCCCTTCCAAATACTGACTGGCGATAGTCTTACCTGAAATGTTCGGGAATGGACGGCGCAGCTGGCTCTTAGTCGAGAAACAGGACTCCAACCCTGAGGCCCACTGGAGGGCGATTATTGGTCCAAGTAAAGGTTTGAAATGCACACAGCCACCGGAGGCAATGAAGAGGGTATGAAACCACAAGTCCCAGCGTGCATGACAATGAACAATGAACTGATTGGAAAAGGCACACCGGAGGCCTATGAAGTGATTTAGCAAAGCAAGGAACTGTGGGAATCCAAAACCTGATGTGCCTTTCAAGCTGCCTCTGAGGAAAGAGCGCAACCGCTCTGAAACGCGTTAGGCAATGGACAGAAAAGGTCGGAGTTGTAGTCCTGTTTCTAAAGAATAAAAGGATTTGTTAATCACCAGCTGGAGGAGTGTGCCTCTCAATGCATGGGCATTTTTTTGGGAAGATGTATACATGGCAAGTCCAGCCGCGCGGGAGATCGCACTGCCCTCCCAAAAACTGACTGGGGGTCGTCTTAGCTGAAATGTTCGGGAATGGACAGCGCAGCTGGCTTTTAGTCGAGAAACAGGACTCCAACCCCGATGCCCACTGGAGGGCGATTATTGGTCCAAGTAAAGGTTTGAAATGCACACAGCCACCGGAGGCAATGAAGAGGTTATGAAACCGCAAGTCCCAGCGTGCATGACAATGAACAATGAACTTATTGGAAAAGGCACACCGGAGGCCTATGAAGTGATTTAGCAACGCAAGGAACTGTTGGAACCCAAAACCTGATGTGCCTTTCAAGCTGCCTCTGAGGAAAGACCGCAACCGCTCTGAAATACGTCAGGCAGATGGAAAGAAAAGGTCGGAGTTGTAGTCCTGTTTCTAAAGAATAAAAGGATTTGTTAATCACCAGCTGGACGAGTGCGCCTCTTAATGCATGGGCATTTTTTTGGGAAGATTTATACGCGGCAAGTCCAGCCGCGGGAGACTGCACCGCCCTTCCAAAAACTGACTGGCGATCGTCTTACCTGAAATGTTCCGTAATGGATGGCGCAGCTGGCTCTTAGTCGAGAAACAGGACTCCAACCCAGAGGCCCACTGGAGGGCGATTATTGGTCCAAGTAAAGGTTTGAAATGCACACAGCCACCGGAGGCAATGAAGAGGGTATGAAACCACAAGTCCCAGCGTGCATGACAATGAACAATGAACTGATTGGAAAAGGCACACCGGAGGCCTATGAAGTGATTTAGCAATGCAAGGAACTGTGGGAACCCAAAATCTGATGTGCCTTTCAATCTGCCTCTGAGGAAAGAGCACAACCGCTCTGAAACGTGTCAGGCAGATGGACAGAAAAGGTCGGAGTTGTAGTCCTGTTTCTAAAGAATAAAAGGATTTGTTAATCACCAGGTGGAGGAGTGCGCCTCTTAATACATGGGCATTTTTTTGGGAAGATTTATACGCAGCAAGTCCAGTTGCACGGGAGATCGCACCACCCTTCCAAAAACTGACTGGGGATCGTCTTACCTGAAATGTTCGGGAATGGACGGCGCAGCTGGCTCTTAGTCGAGAAACAGGACTCCAAGCCCGAGGCCCACTGGAGGGCGATTATTGGTCCAAGTAAAGGTTTGAAATGCACACAGCCACCGGAGGCAATGAAGAGGGTATGAAACCACAAGTCCCAGCGTGCATGACAATGAACTGATTGGAAAAGGCACACCGGAGGCCTATGAAGTGATTTAGCAGCGCAAGGAACTGTGGGAACCCAAAACCTGATGTGCCTTTCAAGCTGTCTCTGAGGAAAGAGCGCAACCACTCTGAAACGCGTCAGGCAGATGGACAGAAAAGGTCGGAGTTGTAGTCCTGTTTCTAAAGAATAAAAGGATTTGTTAATCACCAGGTGGAGGAGTGCGCCTTTTAACGCATGGCCATTTTTTGGGGAAGATTTATACGCGGCAAGTCCAACCGCATGGGAGATCGCACTGCCCTCCCAAAAACTGACTGGGGATCGTCTTACCTGAAATGTTCGGGAATGGATGGCGCAGCTGGCTCTTAGTTGAGAAACAGGACTCCAACCCTGAGGCCCACTGGAGGGCGATTATTGGTCCAAGTAAAGGTTTGATATGCACACAGACACCACAGGCAATGAAGAGGGTATGAAACCACAAGTCCCAGCGTGCATGACAATGAACAATGAACTGATTGGAAAAGGCACACCGGAGGCCTATAAAGTTATTTAGCAATGCAAGGAACTGTGGTAACCCAAAACCTGATGTGCCTTTCAAGCTGCCTCTGAGGAAAGAGCGCAACCGCTCTGTAACGCGTCAGGCAGATGGACAGAAAAGGTCGGAGTTGTAGTCCTGTTTCTAAAGAATAAAAGGATTTGTTAATCACCAGCTGGAGGAGTGCGCCTCTTAATGCATGGGCATTTTTGTGGGAAGATTTATACGCGGCAAGTCCAGCCGCGCGGGAGATCGCACCGCCCTTCCAAAAACTGACTGGGGATCGTCTTACCTGAAATGTTCGGGAATGGACCGCGCAGCTGGCTCTTAGTCGAGAAACAGGACTCCAACCCCGAGGCCCACTGGAGGGCGATTATTGGTCCAAGTAAAGGTTTGAAATGCACACAGCCACCGGAGGCAATGAAGAGGGTATGAAACCAAAAGTCCCAGCGTGCATGACAATGAACAATGAACTGATTGGAAAAGGCACACCGGAGGCCTATGAAGTGATTTAGCAACGCAAGGAACTGTGGAAACCCAAAACCTGATGTGCCTTTCAAGCTGCCTCTGAGGAAAGAGCGCAACCACTCTGAAAAGCATCAGGCAGATGGACAGAGAAGGTAGGAGTTGTACTCCTGTTTCTAAAGAATAAAAGGATTTGTTAATCACCAGCTGGAGCAGTGCGCCTCTTAATGCATGGGCATTTTTTTGGGAAGATTTATACGCGGCAAGTCCAACCGCGCGGGAGATCGCACCGCCCTCCCAAAAACTGACTGGGGATCGTCTTACCTGAAATGTTCGGGAATGGACGGCGCAGCTGGCTCTTAGTCGAGAAATAGGACTCCAACCCCAAGGACCACTGCAGGGCGATTATTGGTCCAAGTAAAGGTTTGAAATGCACACAGCCACCGGAGGCAATGAAGAGGATATGAAACCACAAGTCCCAGCGTGCATGACAATGAACAATGAACTGATTGGAAAAGGCATACCGGAGGCCTATGAAGTGATTTAGCAATGCAAGGAACTGTGGGATTCCAAAACCTGATGTGCCTTTCAAGCTGCCTCTGAGGAAAGAGCGCAACCACTCTGAAACGCGTCAGGCAGATGGACAGAAAAGGTCGGAGTTGTAGTCCTGTTTCTAAAGAATAAAAGGATTTGTTAATCACCAGCTGGAGGAGCACGCCGCTTAATGCATGGGCATTTTTTGGGGAAGATTTATACGCAGCAAATCGAGCCGCGCTGGAGATCGCACAGCCCCTCAAAAAACTGACTAGGGATCGTCTTACCTGAAATGTTCGGGAATGGATGGCGCAGCTGACTTTTAGTCGAGAAACTGGACTCCAACCCTGATGCCCACTGGAGGGCGATTATTGGTCCAAGTAAAGGTTTGAAATGCACACAGCCACCGGAGGCAATGAAGAGGTTATGAAACCACAAGTCCCAGCGTGCATGACAATGAACAATGAACTGATTGGAAAAGGCACACCGGAGGCCTATGAAGTGATTTAGCAACGCAAGGAACTGTTGGAACCCAAAACCTGATGTGCCTTTCAAGCTGCCTCTGAGGAAAGAGCGCAACCGCTCTGAAATGCATCAGGCAGATGGAAAGAAAAGGTCGGAGTTGTAGTCCTGTTTCTAAAGAATAAAAGGATTTGTTAATCACCAGCTGGAGGAGTGCGCCTCTTAATGCATGGGCATTTTTTTGGGAAGATGTATACGTGGCAAGAAAAGCCGCGTGGGAGATCGCACCGCCCTCCCAAAAACTGACTGGGGATCGTCTTACCTGAAATGTTCGGGAATGGACGGCGCAGCTGGCTCTTAGTCGAGAAACAGTACTCCAACCCCGAGGCCCACTGTAGGGCGATTATTGGTCCAAGTAAAGGTTTGAAATGCACACAGCCACCGGAGGCAATGAAGAGGATATGAAACCACAAGTCCCAGCGTGCATGACAATGAACAATGAACTGATTGGAAAAGGCATACCGGAGGCCTATGAAGTGATTTAGCAATGCAAGGAACTGTGGGAATCCAAAACCTGATGTGCCTTTCAAGCTGCCTCTGAGGAAAGAGCGCAACCACTCTGAAACGCGTCAGGCAGATGGACAGAAAAGGTCGGAGTTGTAGTCCTGTTTCTAAAGAATAAAAGGATTTGTTAATCACCAGCTGGAGGAGCGCGCCTCTTAATGCATGGGCATTAAGAGGGGAAGATTTATACGCAGCAAATCGAGCCGCGCGGGAGATCGCACCGCCCCTCAAAAAACTGACTAGGGATCGTCTTACCTGAAATGTTCGGGAATGGATGGCGCAGCTGGCTTTTAGTCGAGAAACAGGACTCCAACCCCGATGCCCACTGGAGGGCGATTATTGGTCCAAGTAAAGGTTTGAAATGCACACAGTCCACCGGAGGCAATGAAGAGGTTATGAAACCACAAGTCCCAGCGTGCATGACAATGAACAATGAACTGATTGGAAAAGGCACACCGGAGGCCTATGAAGTGATTTAGCAACGCAAGGAACTGTGGGAACCCAAAACCTGATGTGCCTTTCAAGCTGCCTCTGAGGAAAGAGCGCAACCGCTCTGAAATGCGTCAGGCAGATGGAAAGAAAAGGTCGGAGTTGTAGTCCTGTTTCTAAAGAATAAAAGGATTTGTTAATCACCAGCTGGAGGAGTGCGCCTCTTAATGCATGGGCATTTTTGGGGGAAAATGTATACGTGGCAAGTCCAGCCGCGCGGGAGATCGCACCGCCCTCCCAAAAACTGACTGGGGATCGTCTTACCTGAAATATTCGGGAATGGACGGCGCAGCTGGCTCTTAGTCGAGAAACAGGACTCCAACCCCGAGGCCCACTGGAGGGCGATTATTGGTCCAAGTAAAGGTTTGAAATGCACACAGCCACCGGAGGCAATGAAGAGGGTATGAAACAGCAAGTCCCAGCGTGCATGACAATGAACAATGAACTGATTGGAAAAGGCACACCGGAGGCCTATGAAGTGATTTAGCAATGCAAGGAACTGTGGGAACCCAAAACCTGATGTGCCTTTCAAGCTGCCTCTGAGGAAAGACCGCAACCGCTCTGAAACACGTCAGGCAGATGGAAAGAAAAGGTCGGAGTTGTAGTCCTGTTTCTAAAGAATAAAAGGATTTGTTAATCACCAGCTGGAGGAGTGCACCTCTTCATGCATGGGCATTTTTTGGGGAAGATGTATACGTGGCAAGTCCAGCCGCGCGGGAGATCGCACCGCCCTCCCAAAAACTGACTGGGGATCGTCTTACCTGAAATGTTCGGGAATGGATGGCGCAGCTGGCTCTTAGTCGAGAAACAGGACTCCAACCCGAGGCCCACTGGAGGGCGATTATTGGTCCAAGTAAAGGTTTGAAATGCACACAGCCACCGAAGGCAATGAAGAGGGTATGAAACCACAAGTCCCAGCGTGCATGACAATGAACAATGAACTGATTGGAAAAGTCACACCGGAGGCCTATGAAGTGATTTAGCAATGCAAGGAACTGTGGGAACCCAAAACCTGATGTGCCTTTCAATCTGCCTCTGAGGAAAGAGCACAACCGCTCTGAAACGTGTCAGGCAGATGGACAGAAAAGGTCGGAGTTGTAGTCCTGTTTCTAAAGAATAAAAGGATTTGTTAATCACCAGGTGGAGGAGTGCGCCTCTTAATGCATGGGCATTTTTTGGGGAAGATTTATACGCAGCAAGTCCAGCCGCACGGGAGATCGCACCACCCTTCCAAAAACTGACTGGGGATCATCTTACCTGAAATGTTCGGGAATGGACGGCGCAGCTGGCTCTTAGTCGAGAAACAGGACTCCAAGCCCGAGGCCCACTGGAGGGCGATTATTGGTCCAAGTAAAGGTTTGAAATGCACACAGCCACCGGAGGCAATGAAGAGGGTATGAAACCACAAGTCCCAGCGTGCATGACAATGAACAATGAACTGATTGGAAAAGGCATACCGGAGGCCTATAAAGTTATTTAGCAATGCAAGGAACAGTGGTAACCCAAAACCTGATGTGCCTTTCAAGCTGCCTCTGAGGAAAGAGCGCAACCGCTCTGTAACGCGTCAGGCAGATGGACAGAAAAGGTCGGAGTTGTAGTCCTGTTTCTAAAGAATAAAAGGATTTGTTAATCACCAGCTGCAGGAGTGCGCCTCTTAATGCATGGGCATTTTTTTGGGAAGATTTATACGCGGCAAGTCCAACCGCGCGGGAGATCGCACCGCCCTCCCAAAAACTGACTGGGGATCGTCTTACCTGAAATGTTCGGGAATGGACGGCACAGCTAGCTCTTAGTGGAGAAACAGGACTCCAACCCCGAGGACCACTGCAGGGCGATTATTGGTCCAAGTAAAGGTTTGAAATGCACACAGCCACCGGAGGCAATGAAGAGGATATGAAACCACAAGTCCCAGCATGCATGACAATGAACAATGAACTGATTGGAAAAGGCATACCGGAGTCCTATGAAGTGATTTAGCAATGCAAGGAACTGTGGGAATCCAAAACCTGATGTGCCTTTCAAGCTGCCTCTGAGGAAAGAGCGCAACCACTCTGAAACGCGTCAGGCAGATGGACAGAAAAGGTTGGAGTTGTAGTCCTGTTTCTAAAGAATAAAAGGATTTGTTAATCACCAGCTGGAGGAGTGCGCCTCTTAATGCATGGGCATTTTTTGGGGAAGATTTATACGCAGCAAATGAGCCGCGCGGGAGATCGCACCGCCCCTCAAAAAACTGACTAGGGATCGTCTTACCTGAAATGTTCGGGAATGGATGGCGCAGCTGGCTTTTAGTCGAGAAACAGGACTCCAACCCCGATGCCCACTGGAGGGCGATTATTGGTCCAAGTAAAGGTTTGAAATGCACACAGCCACCGGAGGCAATGAAGAGGTTATGAAACCACAAGTCCCAGCGTGCATGACAATGAACAATGAACTGATTGGAAAAGGCACACCGGAGGCCTATGAAGTGATTTAGCAACGCAAGGAACTGTGGGAACCCAAAACCTGATGTGCCTTTCAAGCTGCCTCTGAGGAAAGAGAGCAACCGCTCTGAAATGCGTCAGGCAGATGGAAAGAAAAGGTTGGAGTTGTAGTCCTGTTTCTAAAGAATAAAAGGATTTGTTAATTACCAGCTGGAGGAGTGCGCCTCTTAATGCATGGGCATTTTTTTGGGAAGATGTATACGTGGCAAGTCCAGCCGCGTGGGAGATCGCACCGCCCTCCCAAAAACTGACTGGGGATCGTCTTACCTGAAATGTTCGGGAATGGACGGCGCAGCTGGCTCTTAGTCGAGAAACAGGACTCCAACCCCGAGGCCCACTGGAGGGCGATTATTGGTCCAAGTAAAGGTTTGAAATGCACACAGCCACCGGAGGCAATGAAGAGGATATGAAACCACAAGTCCCAGCGTGCATGACAATGAACAATGAACTGATTGGAAAAGGCATACCGGAGGCCTATGAAGTGATTTAGCAATGCAAGGAACTGTGGGAATCCAAAACCTGATGTGCCTTTCAAGCTGCCTCTGAGGAAAGAGCGCAACCACTCTGAAACGCGTCAGGCAGATGGACAGAAAAGGTCGGAGTTGTAGTCCTGTTTCAAAGAATAAAAGGATTTGTTAATCACCAGCTGGAGGAGCGCGCCTCTTAATGCATGGGCATTTTTTGGGGAAGATTTATACGCAGCAAATCCAGCCGCGCGGAGATCGCACCGCCCTCCAAAAACTGACTAGGGATCGTCTTACCTGAAATGTTCGGGAATGGATGGCGCAGCTGGCTTTTAGTCGAGAAACAGGACTCCAACCCCGATGCCCACTGGAGGGCGATTATTGGTCTAAGTAAAGGTTTGAAATGCACACAGCCACCGGAGGCAATGAAGAGGTTATGAAACCACAAGTCCCAGCGTGCATGACAATGAACAATGAACTGATTGGAAAAGGCACACCGGAGGCCTATGAAGTGATTTAGCAACGCAAGGAACTGTGGGAACCCAAAACCTGATGTGCCTTTCAAGCTGCCTCTGAGGAAAGAGCGCAACCGCTCTGAAATGCGTCAGGCAGATGGAAAGAAAAGGTCGGAGTTGTAGTCCTGTTTCTAAAGAATAAAAGGATTTGTTAATCACCAGCTGGAGGAGTGCGCCTCTTAATGCATGGGCATTTTTTTGGGAAGATGTATACGTGTCAAGTCCAGCCGCGCGGGAGATCGCACCGCCCTCCCAAAAACTGACTGGGGATCGTCTTACGTGAAATGTTCGGGAATGGACGGCGCAGCTGGCTCTTAGTCGAGAAACAGGACTCCAACCCCGAGGCCCACTGGAGGGCGATTATTGGTCCAAGTAAAGGTTTGAAATGCACACAGCCACCGGAGGCAATGAAGAGGGTATGAAACCGCAAGTCCCAGCGTGCATGACAATGAACAATGAACTGATTGGAAAAGGCACACCGGAGGCCTATGAAGTGATTTAGCAATGCAAGGAACTGTGGGAACCCAAAACCTGATGTGCCTTTCAATCTGCCTCTGAGGAAAGAGCACAACCGCTCTGAAACGTGTCAGGCAGATGGACAGAAAAGGTCGGAGTTGTAGTCCTGTTTCTAAAGAATAAAAGGATTTGTTAATCACCAGGTGGAGGAGTGCGCCTCTTAATGCATGGGCATTTTTTGGGGAAGATTTATACGCAGCAAGTGCAGCCGCACGGGAGATCGCACCACCCTTCCAAAAACTGACTGGGGATCGTCTTACCTGAAATGTTCGGGAATGGACGGCGCAGCTGGCTCTTAGTCGAGAAACAGGACTCCAAGCCCGAGGCCCACTGGAGGGCGATTATTGGTCCAAGTAAAGGTTTGAAATGCACACAGCCACCGGAGGCAATGAAGAGGGTATGAAACCACAAGTCCCAGCGTGCATGACAATGAACTGATTGGAAAAGGCACACCGGAGGCCTATGAAGTGATTTAGCAGCGCAAGGAACTGTGGGAACCCAAAACCTGATGTGCCTTTCAAGCTGTCTCTGAGGAAAGAGTGCAACCGCTCTGAAACGCGTCAGGCAGATGGACAGAAAAGGTCGGAGTTGTAGTCCTGTTTCTAAAGAATAAAAGGATTTGTTAATCACCAGCTGGAGGAGTGCGCCTTTAAAGCATGGCCATTTTTTTGGGAAGATTTATACGCGGCAAGTCCAACCGCATGGGAGATCGCACTGCCCTCCCAAAAACTGACTGGGGATCGTCTTACCTGAAATGTTCGGGAATGGATGGCGCAGCTGGCTCTTAGTTGAGAAACAGGACTCCAACCCTGAGGCCCACTGGAGGGCGATTATTGGTCCAAGTAAAGGTTTGAAATGCACACAGCCACCGGAGGCAATGAAGAGGGTATGAAACCACAAGTCCCAGCGTGCATGACAATGAACAATGAACTGATTGGAAAAGGCACACCGGAGGCCTATAAAGTTATTTAGCAATGCAAGGAACTGAGGTAACCCAAAACCTGATGTGCCTTTCAAGCTGCCTCTGAGGAAAGAGCGCAACCGCTCTGTAACGCGTCAGGCAGATGGACAGAAAAGGTCGGAGTTGTAGTCCTGTTTCTAAAGAATAAAAGGATTTGTTAATCACCAGCTGGAGGAGTGCGCCTCTTAATGCATGGGCATTTTTTTGGGTAGATTTATACGCGGCAAGTCCAACCGCGCGGGAGATCACACCGCCCTCCCAAAAACTGACTGGGGATCGTCTTACCTGAAATGTTCGGGAATGGACGGCGCAGCTGGCTCTTAGTCGAGAAACAGGACTCCAACCCCGAGGACCACTGCAGGGCGATTATTGGTCCAAGTAAAGGTTTGAAATGCACACAGCCACCGGAGGCAATGAAGAGGATATGAAACCACAAGTCCCAGCGTGCATGACAATGAACAATGAACTGATTGGAAAAGGCATACCGGAGGCCTATGAAGTGATTTAGCAATGCAAGGAACTGTGCGAATCCAAAACCTGATGTGCCTTTCAAGCTGCCTCTGAGGAAAGAGCGCAACCACTCTGAAACGCGTCAGGCAGATGGACAGAAAAGGTCGGAGTTGTAGTCCTGTTTCTAAAGAATAAAAGGATTTGTTAATCACCAGCTGGAGGAGCGCGCCTCTTAATGCATGGGCATTTTTTGGGGAAGATTTATACGCAGCAAATCGAGCCGCGCGGGAGATCGCACCGCCCCTCAAAAAACTGACTAGGGATCGTCTTACCTGAAATGTTCGGGAATGGATGGCGCAGCTGGCTTTTAGTCGAGAAACAGGACTCCAACCCCGATGCCCACTGGAGGGCGATTATTGGTCCAAGTAAAGGTTTGAAATGCACACAGCCACCGGAGGCAATGAAGAGGTTATGAAACCACAAGTCCCAGCGTGCATGACAATGAACAATGAACTGATTGGAAAAGGCACACCGGAGGCCTATGAAGTGATTTAGCAACGCAAGGAACTGTGGGAACCCAAAACCTGATGTGCCTTTCAAGCTGCCTCTGAGGAAAGAGCGCAACCGCTCTGAAATGCGTCAGGCAAATGGAAAGAAAAGGTCGGAGTTGTAGTCCTGTTTCTAAAGAATAAAAGGATTTGTTAATCACCAGCTGGAGGAGTGCGCCTCTTAATGCATGGGCATTTTTTTGGGAAGATGTATACGTGGCAAGTCCAGCCGCGCGGGAGATCGCACTGCCCTCCCAAAAACTGACTGGGGATCGTCTTACCTGAAATGTTCGGGAATGGACGGCGCAGCTGGCTCTTAGTCGAGAAACAGGACTCCAACCCCGAGGCCCACTGGAGGGCGATTATTGGTCCAAGTAAAGGTTTGAAATGCACACAGCCACCGGAGGCAATGAAGAGGGTATGAAACCGCAAGTCCCAGCGTGCATGACAATGAACAATGAACTGATTGGAAAAGGCACACCGGAGGCCTATGAAGTGATTTAGCAACGCAAGGAACTGTGGGAACCCAAAACCTGATGTGCCTTTCAAGCTGCCTCTGAGGAAAGACCGCAACCGCTCTGAAACACGTCAGGCAGATGGAAAGAAAAGGTCGGAGTTGTAGTCCTGTTTCTAAAGAATAAAAGGATTTGTTAATCACCAGCTGGAGGAGTGCGCCTTTTAAAGCATGGCCATTTTTTTGGGAAGATTTATACGCGGCAAGTCCAACCGCATGGGAGATCGCACTGCCCTCCCAAAAACTGACTGGGGATCGTCTTACCTGAAATGTTCGGGAATGGATGGCGCAGCTGGCTCTTAGTTGAGAAACAGGACTCCAACCCTGAGGCCCACTTGAGGGCGATTATTGGTCCAAGTAAAGGTTTGAAATGCACACAGCCACCGGAGGCAATGAAGAGGGTATGAAACCACAAGTCCCAGCGTGCATGACAATGAACAATGAACTGATTGGAAAAGGCACACCGGAGGCCTATAAAGTTATTTAGCAATGCAAGGAACTGTGGTAACCCAAAACCTGATGTGCCTTTCAAGCTGCCTCTGAGGAAAGAGAGCAACCGCTCTGAAACACGTCAGGCAGATGGAAAGAAAAGGTCGGAGTTGTAGTCCTGTTTCTAAAGAATAAAAGGATTTGTTAATCACCAGCTGGAGGAGTGCGCCTCTTAATGCATGGGCATTTTTTTGGGAAGATGTATACGTGGCAAGTCCAGCCGCGCGGGAGATCGCACCGCCCTCCCAAAAACTGACTGGGGATCGTCTTACCTGAAATGTTTGGGAATGGATGGCGCAGCTGGCTCTTAGTCGAGAAACAGGACTCCAACCCGAGGCCCCCTGGAGGGCGATTATTGGTCCAAGTAAAGGTTTGAAATGCACACAGCCACCGAAGGCAATGAAGAGGGTATGAAACCACAAGTCCCAGCGTGCATGACAATGAACAATGAACTGATTGGAAAAGGCACACCGGAGGCCTATGAAGTTATTTAGCAATGCAAGGAACTGTGGTAACCCAAAACCTGATGTGCCTTTCAAGCTGCCTCTGAGGAAAGAGCGCAACCGCTCTGAAACACGTCAGGCAGATGGAAAGAAAAGGTCGGAGTTGTAGTCCTGTTTCTAAAGAATAAAAGGATTTGTTAATCACCAGCTGGAGGAGTGTGCCTCTTAATGCATGGGCGTTTTTTGGGGAAGATTTATACGCAGCAAGTCGAGCCGCGCGGGAGATCGCACCGCCCCTCAAAAAACTGACTAGGGATCGTCTTACCTGAAATGTTCGGGAATGGACGGCGCAGCTGGCTGTTAGTCGAGAAACAGGACTCCAACCCCGATGCCCACTGGAGGGCGATTATTGGTCCAAGTAAAGGTTTGAAATGCACACAGCCACCGGAGGCAATGAAGAGGTTATGAAACCACAAGTCCCAGCGTGCATGACAATGAACAATGAACTGATTGGAAAAGGCACACCGGAGGCCTATGAAGTGATTTAGCAACGCAAGGAACTGTGGGAACCCAAAACCTGATGTGCCTTTCAAGCTGCCTCTGAGGAATGACCGCAACCGCTCTGAAACGTGTCAGGCAGATGGAAAGAAAAGGTCGGAGTTGTAGTCCTGTTTCTAAAGAATAAAAGGATTTGTTAATCACCAGCTGGAGGAGTGCGCCTCTTAATGCATGGGCATTTTTTTGGGAAGATGTATACGTGGCAAGTCCAGCCGCGCGGGAGATCGCACCGCCCTCCCAAAAACTGACTGGACATCGTCTTACCTGAAATGTTCGGGAATGGACGGCGCAGCTGGCTCTTAGTCGAGAAACAGGACTCCAACCCCGAGGCCCACTGGAGGGCGATTATTGGTCCAAGTAAAGGTTTGAAATGCACACAGCCACCGGAGGCAATGAAGAGGGTATGAAACCGCAAGTCCCAGCGTGCATGACAATGAACAATGAACTGATTGGAAAAGGCACACCGGAGGCCTATGAAGTGATTTAGCAACGCAAGGAACTGTGGGAACCCAAAACCTGATGTGCCTTTCAAGCTGCCTCTGAGGAAAGACCGTAACCGCTCTGAAACACGTCAGGCAGATGGAAAGAAAAGGTCGGAGTTGTAGTCCTGTTTCTAAAGAATAAAAGGATTTGTTAATCACCAGCTGGAGGAGTGCGCCTCTTAATGCATGGTCATTTTTTTGGGAAGATGTATACGTGGCAAGTCCAGCCGCGCGGGAGATCGCACCGCCCTCCCAAAAACTGACTGGGGATCGTCTTACCTGAAATGTTCGGGAATGGATGGCGCAGCTGGCTCTTAGTCGAGAAACAGGACTCCAACCCCGAGGCCCACTGGAGGGCGATTATTGGTCCAAGTAAAGGTTTGAAATGCACACAGCCACCGGAGGCAATGAAGAGGGTATGAAACCGCAAGTCCCAGCGTGCATGACAATGAACAATGAACTGATTGGAAAAGGCACACCGGAGGCCTATGAAGTGATTTAGCAACGCAAGGAACTGTGGGAACCCAAAACCTGATGTGCCTTTCAAGCTGCCTCTGAGGAAAGACCGCAACCGCTCTGAAACACGTCAGGCAGATGGAAAGAAAATGTCGGAGTTGTAGTCCTGTTTCTAAAGAATAAAAGGATTTGTTAATCACCAGCTGGAGGAGTGCGCCTCTTAATGCATGGGCATTTTTTGGGGAAGATGTATACGTGGCAAGTCCAGCCGCGCGGGAGATCGCACCGCCCTCCCAAAAACTGACTGGGGATCGTCTTACCTGAAATGTTCGGGAATGGATGGCGCAGCTGGCTCTTAGTCGAGAAACAGGACTCCAACCCGAGGCCCACTGGAGGGCGATTATTGGTCCAAGTAAAGGTTTGAAATGCACACAGCCACCGGAGGCAATGAAGAGGGTATGAAACCACAAGTCCCAGCGTGCATGACAATGAACAATGAACTGACTGCAAAAGGCACACCGGAGGCCTATGAAGTGATTTAGCAGTGCAAGGAACTGTGGGAACCCAAAACCTGATGTGCCTTTCAAGCTGTCTCTGAGGAAAGAGCGCAAGCGCTCTGAAAAGCGTCAGGCAGATGGACAGAAAAGTTCAGAGTTGTAGTCCTGTTTCTAAAGAATAAAAGGATTTGTTAATCACCAGCTGGAGGAGTGCGCCTCTTAATGCATGGGCATTTTTGGGGGAAGATTTATACGCAGCAAGTCGAGCCGTGCGGGGGATCGCACCGCCCCTCAAAAATCTGACTAGGGATCGTCTTACCTGAAATGTTCGGGAATGGACGGCGCAGCTGGCTGTTAGTCGAGAAACAGGACTCCAACCCCGATGCCCACTGGAGGGCGATTATTGGTCCAAGTAAAGGTTTGAAATGCACACAGCCACCGGAGGCAATGAAGAGGTTATGAAACCACAAGTCCCAGCGTGCATGACAATGAACAATGAACTGATTGGAAAAGGCACACCGGAGGCCTATGAAGTGATTTAGCAATGCAAGGAACTGTGGGAACCCAAAACCTGATGTGCCTTTCAAGCTGCCTCTGAGGAATGACCGCAACCGCTCTGAAACGTGTCAGGCAGATGGAAAGAAAAGGTCGGAGTTGTAGTCCTGTTTCTAAAGAATAAAAGGATTTGTTAATCACCAGCTGGAGGAGTGCGCCTCTTAATGCATGGGCATTTTTTTGGGAAGATGTATACGTGGCAAGTCCAGCCGCGCGGGAGATCGCACCGCCCTCTCAAAAACTGACTGGGGATCGTCTTACCTGAAATGTTCGGGAATGGACGGCGCAGCTGGCTCTTAGTCGAGAAACAGGACTCCAACCCTGAGGCCCACTGGAGGGCGATTATTGGTCCAAGTAAAGGTTTGAAATGCACACAGCTACCGGAGGCAATGAAGAGGGTATGAAACCACAAGTCCCAGCGTGCATGACAATGAACAATGAACTGATTGGAAAAGGCACACCGGAGGCCTATGAAGTGATTTAGCAACGCAAGGAACTGTGGGAACCCAAAACCTGATGTGCCTTTCAAGCTGCCTCTGAGGAAAGACCGTAACCGCTATGAAACACGTCAGGCAGATGGAAAGAAAAGGTCGGAGTTGTAGTCCTGTTTCTAAAGAATAAAAGGATTTGTTAATCACCAGCTGGAGGAGTGCGCCTCTTAATGCATGGTCATTTTTTGGGAAGATGTATACGTGGCAAGTCCAGCCGCGCGGGAGATCGCACCGCCCTCCCAAAAACTGACTGGGGATCGTCTTACCTGAAATGTTCGGGAATGGATGGCGCAGCTGGCTCTTAGTCGAGAAACAGGACTCCAACCCCGAGGCCCACTGGAGGGCGATTATTGGTCCAAGTAAAGGTTTGAAATGCACACAGCCACCGGAGGCAATGAAGAGGGTATGAAACCGCAAGTCCCAGCGTGCATGACAATGAACAATGAACTGATTGGAAAAGGCACACCGGAGGCCTATGAAGTGATTTAGCAACGCAAGGAACTGTGGGAACCCAAAACCTGATGTGCCTTTCAAGCTGCCTCTGAGGAAAGACCGCAACCGCTCTGAAACACGTCAGGCAGATGGAAAGAAAATGTCGGAGTTGTAGTCCTGTTTCTAAAGAATAAAAGGATTTGTTAATCACCAGCTGGAGGAGTGCGCCTCTTAATGCATGGGCATTTTTTGGGGAAGATGTATACGTGGCAAGTCCAGCCGCGCGGGAGATCGCACCGCCCTCCCAAAAACTGACTGGGGATCGTCTTACCTGAAATGTTCGGGAATGGATGGCGCAGCTGGCTCTTAGTCGAGAAACAGGACTCCAACCCGAGGCCCACTGGAGGGCGATTATTGGTCCAAGTAAAGGTTTGAAATGCACACAGCCACCGGAGGCAATGAAGAGGGTATGAAACCACAAGTCCCAGCGTGCATGACAATGAACAATGAACTGACTGCAAAAGGCACACCGGAGGCCTATGAAGTGATTTAGCAGTGCAAGGAACTGTGGGAACCCAAAACCTGATGTGCCTTTCAAGCTGTCTCTGAGGAAAGAGCGCAACCGCTCTGAAAAGCGTCAGGCAGATGGACAGAAAAGTTCGGAGTTGTAGTCCTGTTTCTAAAGAATAAAAGGATTTGTTAATCACCAGCTGGAGGAGTGCGCCTCTTAATGCATGGGCATTTTTGGGGGAAGATTTATACGCAGCAAGTCGAGCCGCGCGGGGGATCGCACCGCCCCTCAAAAATCTGACTAGGGATCGTCTTACCTGAAATGTTCGGGAATGGACCGCGCAGCTGGCTTTTGGTTGAGAAACAGGACTCCAACCCCGATGAACACTGGATGGCGATTATTGGTCCAAGTAAAGGTTTGAAATGCACACAGCCACCGGAGGCAATGAAGAGGTTATGAAACCACAAGTCCCAGCGTGCATGACAATGAACAATGAAATGATTGGAAAAGGCACACCGGAGGACTATGAAGTGATTTAGCAACACAAGGAACTGTGGGAACCCAAAACCTGATGTGCCTTTCAAGCTGCCTCTGAGGAAAGAGCGCAACCACTCTGAAATGCGTCAGGCAGATGGAAAGAAAAGGTCGGAGTTGTAGTCCTGTTTCTAAAGAATAAAAGGATTTGTTAATCACCAGCTGGAGGAGTGCGCCTCTTAATGCATGGGCATTTTTTTGGGAAGATGTATACGTGGCAAGTCCAGCCGCGCGGGAGATTGCACCGCCCTCCCAAAAACTGACTGGGGATCGTCTTACCTGAAATGTTCGGGAATGTACGGCGCAGCTGGCTCTTAGTCGAGAAACAGTACTCCAACCCCGATGCCCACTAGAGGGCGATTATTGGTCCAAGTAAAGGTTTGAAATGCACACAGCCACCAGAGGCAATGAAGAGGGTATGAAACCACAAGTCCCAGCGTGCATGACAATGAACAATGAACTGATTGGAAAAGGCACACCAGAGGCCTATGAAGTGATTTAGCAACACAAGGAACTGTGGGAACCCAAAACCTGATGTGCCTTTCAAGCTGCCTCTGAGGAAAGAGCACAACCGCTCTGAAACGTGTCAGGCAGATGGACAGAAAAGGTCGGAGTTGTAGTCCTGTTTCTAAAGAATAAAAGGATTTGTTAATCACCAGGTGGAGGAGTGCGCCTCTTAATGCATGGGCATTTTTTGGGGAAGATTTATACGCAGCAAGTCCAGCAGCACGGGAGATCGCACCACACTTCCAAAAACTGACTGGGGATCGTCTTACCTGAAATGTTTGGGAATGGACGGCGCAGCTGGCTCTTAGTCGAGAAACAGGACTCCAACCCCGAGGCCCACTGGAGGGCGATTATTGGTCCAAGTAAAGGTTTGAAATGCACACAGCCACCGGAGGCAATGAAGAGGGTATGAAACCATAAGTCCCAGCGTGCATGACAATGAACAATGAACTGATTGGAAAAGGCACACCGGAGGCCTATGAAGTGATTTAGCAACGCAAGGAACTGTGGGAACCCAAAACCTGATGTGCCTTTCAAGCTGCCTCTGAGGAAAGAACGCAACCACTCTGAAAAGCATCAGGCAGATGGACAGAGAAGGTCGGAGTTGTAGTCCTGTTTCTAAAGAATAAAAGGATTTGTTAATCACCAGCTGGAGGAGTGCGCCTCTTAATGCATGGGCATTTTTTGGGGAAGATTTATACGCTGCAAGTCTAACCGCGCGGGAGATCGCACCGCCCTCCCAAAAACTGACTGGGGATCGTCTTACCTGAAATGTTCGGGAATGGACGGCGCAGCTGGCTCTTAGTCGAGAAACAGGACTCCAACCCCGAGGCCCACTGGAGGGCGATTATTGGTCCAAGTAAAGGTTTGAAGTGCACACAGCCTCCGGAGGCAATGAAGAGGATATGAAACCACAAGTCCCAGCGTGCATGACAATGAACAATGAACTGATTGGAAAAGGCATACCGGAGGCCTATGAAGTGATTTAGCAATGCAAGGAACTGTGGGAATCTAAAACCTGATGTGCCTTTCAAGCTGCCTCTGAGGAAAGAGCGCAACCGCTCTGAAACGCGTCAGGCAGATGGACAGAAAAGGTCGGAATTGTAGTCCTGTTTCTAAAGAATAAAAGGATTTGTTAATAACCAGCTGGAGGAGCGCGCCTCTTAATGCATGGGCATTTTTTGGGGAAGATTTATACGCAGCAATTCGAGCCGCGCGGGAGATCACACCGCCCCTCAAAAAACTGACTAGGGATCGTCTTACCTGAAATGTTCGGGAATGGACGGCGCAGCTGGCTTTTAGTCGAGATACAGGACTCCAACCCCGATGCCCACTGGAGGGCGAGTATTGGTCCAAGTAATGGTTTGAAATGCACACAGCCACCGGAGGCAATGAAGAGGTTATGAAACCACAAGTCCCAGCGTGCATGACAATGAACAATGAACTTATTGGAAAAGGCACACCGGAGGCCTATGAAGTGATTTAGCAATGCAAGGAACTGTGGGAACCCAAAACCTGATGTGCCTTTCAAGCTGCCTCTGAGGAAAGAGCGCAACCGCTCTGAAATGCGTCAGGCAGATGGAAAGAAAAGGTCGGCGTTGTAGTCCTGTTTCTAAAGAATAAAAGGATTTGTTAATCACCAGCTGGAGGAGTGCGCCTCTTAATGCATGGGCATTTTTTTGGGAAGATGTATACGTGGCAAGTCCAGCCGTGCGGGAGATCGCACCGCCCTCCCAAAAACTGACTGGGGATCGTCTTACCTGAAATGTTCGGGAATGGACGGCGCAGCTGGCTCTTAGTCGAGAAACAGGACTCCAACCCCGAGGCCCACGAGAGGGCGATTATTGGTCCAAGTAAAGGTTTGAAATGCACACAGCCACCGGAGGCAGTGAAGAGGGTATGAAACCACAAGTCCCAGCGTGCATGACAATGAACAATGAACTGATTGGAAAAGGCACACCGGAGGCCTATGAAGTGATTTAGCAACACAAGGAACTGTGGGAACCCAAAACCTGATGTGCCTTTCAAGCTGCCTCTGAGGAAAGAGCACAACCGCTCTGAAACGTGTCAGGCAGATGGACAGAAAAGGTCGGAGTTGTAGTCCTGTTTCTAAAGAATAAAAGGATTTGTTAATCACCAGGTGGAGGAGTGCGCCTCTTAATGCATGGGCATTTTTTGGGGAAGATTTACACGCAGCAAGTCCAGCAGCACGGGAGATCGCACCACCCTTCCAAAAACTGACTGGGGATCGTCTTACCTGAAATGTTCGGTAATGGACATATTAGCTGGCTCTTAGTCGAGAAACAGGACTCAAACCTTGAGGCCCACTGGAGGGCGATTATTGGTCCAAGTATAGGTTTGAAATGCACACAGCCACCGGAGGCAATGAAGAGGGTATGAAACCACAAGTCCCAGCGTGCATGACAATGAACAATGAACTGACTGGAAAAGGCACACCGGAGGCCTATGAAGTGATTTAGCAGCGCAAGGAACTGTGGGAACCCAAAACCTGATGTGCCTTTCAAGCTGTCTCTGAGGAAAGAGCACAACCGCTCTGAAACGCATCAGGCAGATGGACAGAAAAGGTCGGAGTTGTAGTCCTGTTTCTAAAGAATAAAAGGATTTGTTAATCACCAGCTGGAGGAGTGCGCCTCTTAATCATTGGACATTTTTTGGGCAAGATTTATACACGGCAAACCCCGCCGCGCTGGAGATCGCACCGCCCTTCCAAAAACTGACTGGGGATCGTCTTACCTGAAATGTTCGGGAATGGATGGCGCAGCTGGCTCTTAGTCGAGAAACAGGACTCCAACCCCGAGGCCCACTGGAGGGCGATTATTGGTCCAAGTAAAGGTTTGAAATGCACACAGCCACCGGAGGCAATGAAGAGGGTATGAAACCACAAGTCCCCGCGTGCATGACAATGAACAATGAACTGATTGGGAAAGGCACACCGGAGTCCTATGAAGTGATTTAGCAATGCAAGGAACTGTGGGAACCCAAAACCTGATGTGCATTTCAAGCTGCCTCTGAGGATAGAGCGCAACCGCTCTGAAACGCGTCAGGCAGATGGACAGAAAAGGTCAGAGTTGTTGTCCTGTTTCTAAAGAATAAAAGGATTTGTTAATCACCAGCTGGAGGAGTTCATCTCTTAATGCATGGGCATTTTTTGGGGAATATATATATATATATATATATATATATTCTGCTCCAAAGGTTGTCCACCTGGTGAGTAGCACTCAATCAACAGCTTTGTTTATGATAGGCAGGGACGAGGATCCGCTTGTAGAAGCTGCTCCGTAATGGAAAAGCCTGACGCGTTTCGAAGCTCCATATGCTTCTCTTCAGAGGCTTGAACGGAGACAGTGTGTGCAAACGCTGAACCCACTTCGCCATTTTCATATTGCACACCCACCAATGGGAAGCTCGAATGAGACTGTGCATAGTGGGAAATGTGGTCCGGATAGCACACAAATCTTGTCCTGTATGGACCCTGCAAGTGGACTCGTCCTCAATCCTGTTTGCGGCTGCTGGCCCACATAGCCGACATGATAGTTACCATGTCGGGTGGCCCCCATAACATTACGGGGTGGTGCACACGCCGCGGCAGTACGGCCGCGTATTAAATTCTGCTCCACGGAGCAGCTTCTACAAGCGGATCTTCGTCCCTACCTTTCATAAACAAAGCTGCTGATCGAGTGCTACTCACCTGGTGGACAACCTTTGGAGCAGAATATATATATATATATATATATATATATATATATATATATATATATATATATATATATATATATTTCCAAACGTATCCTAAAACAATCCTTCTCCACACGGACAAAAAGGGTACGGACTCCACTTGTCGTGCAAAACAAACTTCGTTTATTCAGATGTTACCCGCTCCAGCTCGCCTATGCGTTTCGGTCACTGACGTGACCTTGATCACATCAAATATATATATATAATTTTTGTTTTTTTCACTGAAAAAAGTAAAGGTTAATGTGACGCTATAGTTAGGTGAAAATTTCAGTGACAATGTAACATTTTGAACTAAAAAAACACTGAAATTCACCAGTTATAGTTATCTCAAGTAACTATAACTTGTGCCCTATGGTAACCATACCTGGCGCCCCCGCGGTTAGATTCCCCTGGGCTGATACCAGTACGGGGAGGGGAGCACATAGCTACCCTCCCTTTTTTATAGATATTTGGCCCTGGGGGGTGGGGTCCCTGGGGTTCATTAGTGGATTGGGAATTAGGCCACATGCCACCCTCCCCCTGAAATGCATTTGGCTCTGGAGACTGGGGTCTCAGGGACCAGGACTGACTCAGGAGGGGAGGAACACTCACACTTCCTCCCCAAATATTTTAAATAAGGACCCCCGGGCCCTGGCCCATCCCGTGGTTCAAATTATTAAAATATAAAAAGGAGGTTGACGTTTTATATTTTTCTTAAAAGCTGTGATCTCTTGGGAGTATATATTTTGGCCTTGGGGGATCCCTACCCTGCCCCCTTATTTATTTTTTTGTTAGCTGAACTCAGGACATGGAACTTGTTCCCCGAGTTCTGTAATTGCTGCCTGCAACATATTTTGAAATGTCGCAGGCAGCCAATCAGAGCACTCGCTCCCGCTGGAGCCTTAGTCTCGTTGGAGCAAGTTGGTCCATGGGAAAAAACTTCCCTGGGCCAATCAGAGCGCTCTTTTTTTTAGTTTTGATGGACTTTTATTACCCCACTCCTCGAGTCTTCAAAAGGACCTGGGGGCACCATCTCCTGGGGCCGATATGTTTATTTATGGCCAGACCCCACACCCAAACCTATGCTGTGCATGGCAGTGCACATCTTACTTCACGTTAAGAAACATAGAAGTTCACTAAAAGAACAAAGGTTCAAGTGACGCTTTAGTTAAGAATTTTAATATCATTTTACTTTACATTAAAAAAGCTTTAGAAATTCACTGAAAAAAACAAAGGTTAAATGTAGTTGGGTAAAATTGTCAGTTCAAACATACCATTTTTAACTAAAAAAACAACAGAAATTCATTAGTTATAGATATCTCAAGTAACTATAACTCATGCCCTAAAGTAACTATAACTCAAGCCCTCACCATGCATTGCTGTTTACCTCACAGCACTCATGGCATCTTCTATGATATCATTAATTACATCACTGAAACATCTGAAATTACATCCTTCATAACAACACTGTGTATAAAGCTAGCGTGAGATTTGGTTACTTTAGGGCACAAGTTAAATAAATAACTAAATCTGACCATAACATCAAGTCCTGTATAGGTTAACTAGCGAAGATGTACATAGAGCATGAGTGTTCAAAAATCTGATAAAAAAGTAAGCCTCTTCCCAAACTGAAATGTCTAATCTAGCACTTGATGATTGGGATACTCCATCACTAATGTGACAGACATCCTATCTGCTATATATCAAGTGCATTATATTTTATGGCATTTGTAATACAGCAACGGGATATAGCTCCCATTTGTCACAGTGTATTCCATCTGCCAAACACTAAATCAGGCACAAAGTTCAGCAAAGATAAGAATCTGAGGCACTAAGGGAGCAGCATAATACAAATAGTTGTGTATGCGTGTTTAACTATACTTCTGGAACATATAATGCTTTGTTTAATCAATAGACAAATATTAGGATGCACACAACACTGTATCGGTATTACTTTATGAGTGAGCATACATACCTATAAGTACTTTATACCCTAAGGGCCTCATTTACAAGGGTGTTGCCCCACCAGTGCATCACTTTTGTTGTTGCACCGGCGGTGCAGTGTGCCTGCTCATATTTTTAAGGCCACGTAAAGTCACCCTGCGTGACTTTTCATGGCGGTGGGTGTTCACATGCAACTTCCATGGAACCTGACATATTCCCAGATTTACAAAGTTTTGTAAAGCTGGGAATGCATCAGAATCCTATGCCTCCCCAGTGGAGGCGCAGGAGTGGCACAATAAGTAGAAACACTTTTATTTCTCCTAGTTTTTTCCTCTTTGTATACGTGCTGCATTCTACAGCAAGCATAGAAAGAGGAAAATGCCATCAATTATTGTTTTTGTGCAGTAGGTGTCCCTTCCTGTACAAAAGCAATCATCCCCACAACAAAGGCCCCCTTGCAACATGATGGACGGGTGCCTGTGCCGGTACATGGCAGCCAAATGTGCACCAATGCAGGAGAAAGCGCACAGATGCGTCATATTGATGTTAGTACAATGCTTCCATATACTTTTAAAATGACCTAGCTCAGCGCAGCAAAATGGCTTGCACAGTTGTGCTGCATCATTTTTTTTGTAAATGAGTCCCTTTGTCTCTACGTGTCACAATAAAGAATAAAAGAATACTCTGGGGCCAATTCCGATCTCAGTCGGAGGCGCACCCAATACCATTCGGTCGGGAAAAAAGCCATGCGAGAGCCTGTTTCCCGACCGATCCGTACAGCACACCGAACGAGCAAGTACGATGCGCACAACAGCAAAGAATCCGGCCGAGCCGTACACCCAAACCAGGTCCTGTTCTCCGACCGAGGCGAATCCGGAAACGCCGAATCGAGTCACACGGAAGGAAAAATGCAGCCCCGTCCGGCCGGACAAGTACGATGCGCTTTCCGTACGCGCCGAAACCGTCGCTACGCACGGCACGTCAAAGCATCCGGGAGAGGCGCACATAAGCTCCGATTCGCGCCACAACACGATCCACGGCTCCGAGACGAACACGCCAGCGACGAGGACGAGGCGAAGCGACGAGGGACGACGCGAAGCAACGAGAAGGATGAACGACACGAACCAACCATGAATCCCTTCGTCCCGATCATACCAATATTCTACATATACTACCGGAACAGGCACGGACGCGTACGGCGCAGAAGGTAAGCCAGACACCAACCACAAAACACATACAACACGTACACGACACATCACACACACACACAGGGATGCAGAATATACTTACACCAGCAACAGCAGCACCATAGGGGCGGGATGCCCATCACCAATGCCACATATGCACACAGGGGCCTGAATGCGCACCACCACCCCTACCCAGGGGGGCAGGATGCCTACCACTACTACCACCCTCACCCAGGGGGGCAGGATGCCTACCACTACTACCACCCTTAGCCAGGGGGCAGGATGCCTACCACTACTACCACCCTCACCCAGGGGGGCAGGATGCCTACCACTACTACCACCCTTTGCCAGGGGGGCAGGATGCCTACCACTACTACCACCCTCACCCAGGGGGGCAGGATGCCTACCACTACTACCACCCTTAGCCAGGGGGGCAGGATGCCTACCACTACTACCACCCTTAGCTAGGGGGGCAGGATGCCTACCACTACTACCACCCTCACCCAGGGGGGCAGGATGCCTACCACTACTACCACCCTTAGCCAGGGGGGCAGGATGCCTACCACTACTACCACCCTCACCCAGGGGGCAGGATGCCTACCACTACTACCACCCTTAGCCAGGGGGGCAGGATGCCTACCACTACTACCACCCTCACCCAGGGGGGCAGGATGCCTACCACTACTACCACCCTCACCCAGGGGGCAGGATGCCTACCACTACTACCACCCTTAGCCAGGGGGGCAGGATGCCTACCACTACTACCACCCTCACCCAGGGGGGCAGGATGCCTACCACTACTACCACCCTTAGCCAGGGGGGCAGGATGCCTACCACTACTACCACCCTTAGCCAGGGGGGCAGGATGCCTACCACTACTACCACCCTCACCCAGGGGGGCAGGATGCCTACCACTACTAGCACCCTTAGCCAGGGGGGCAGGATGCCTACCACTACTACCACCCTCACCCAGGGGGCAGGATGCCTACCACTACTACCACCCTTAGCCAGGGGGGCAGGATGCCCACCACTACTACCACCCTTAGCCAGGGGGGCAGGATGCCCACCACTACTACCACCCTCACCCAGGGGGGCAGGATGCCTACCACTACTACCACCCTTAGCCAGGGGGGCAGGATGCCTACCACTACTACCACCCTCACCCACGGGGGGCAGGATGCCTACCACTACTACCACCCTCACCCAGGGGGGCAGGATGCCTATCACTACTACCACCCTTAGCCAGGGGGGCAGGATGCCTACCACTACTACCACCCTTAGCCAGGGGGGCAGGATGCCTACCACTACTACCACCCTTAGCCAGGGGGGCAGGATGCCTACCACTACTACCACCCTCACCCAGGGGGGGCAGGATGCCTACCACTACTACCACCCTTAGCCAGGGGGGCAGGATGCCCACCACTACTACCACCCTCACCCAGGGGGGCAGGATGCCTACCACTACTACCACCCTTAGCCAGGGGGGCAGGATGCCTACCACTACTACCACCCTCACCCAGGGGGGGCAGGATGCCTACCACTACTACCACCCTTAGCCAGGGGGGCAGGATGCCTACCACTACTACCACCCTCACCCAGGGGGGGCAGGATGCCTACCACTACTACCACCCTCAGCCAGGGGGGGCAGGATGCCTACCACTACTACCACCCTTAGCCAGGGGGGCAGGATGCCTACCACTACTACCACCCTCACCCAGGGGGGCAGGATGCCTACCACTACTACCACCCTCACCCAGGGGGCAGGATGCCTACCACTACTACCACCCTTAGCCAGGGGGGCAGGATGCCTACCACTACTACCACCCTCACCCAGGGGGGCAGGATGCCTACCACTACTACCACCCTTAGCCAGGGGGGCAGGATGCCTACCACTACTACCACCCTTAGCCAGGGGGGCAGGATGCCTACCACTACTACCACCCTCACCCAGGGGGCAGGATGCCTACCACTACTACCACCCTTAGCCAGGGGGGCAGGATGCCTACCACTACTACCACCCTCACTCAGGGGGGCAGGATGCCTACCACTACTACCACCCTTAGCCAGGGGGGCAGGATGCCTACCACTACTACCACCCTTAGCCAGGGGGGCAGGATGCCTACCACCCTCACCCAGGGGGGCAGGATGCCTACCACTACTACCACCCTTAGCCAGGGGGGCAGGATGCCTACCACTACTACCACCCTCACCCAGGGGGGCAGGATGCCTACCACTACTACCACCCTTAGCCAGGGGGGCAGGATGCCTACCACTACTACCACCCTCACCCAGGGGGGCAGGATGCCTACCACTACTACCACCCTTAGCCAGGGGGGCAGGATGCCTACCACTACTACCACCCTTAGCCAGGGGGCAGGATGCCTACCACTACTACCACCCTTAGCCAGGGGGGCAGGATGCCTACCACTACTACCACCCTCACCCAGGGGGGCAGGATGCCTACCACTACTACCACCCTTAGCCAGGGGGGCAGGATGCCTACCACTACTACCACCCTCACCCAGGGGGGCAGGATGCCTACCACTACTACCACCCTTAGCCAGGGGGGCAGGATGCCTACCACTACTACCACCCTCACCCAGGGGGGCAGGATGCCTACCACTACTACCACCCTTAGCCAGGGGGCAGGATGCCTACCACCACTACCACCCCCACCCATAGGATGGACAATGCATGACACAACCAGCACACCACAACCTAGGGAATGCAAGAAGAAGACATCCCCCAACACCATGACAAGCGTGTGTAGACTGTGTCAAATGCCTACAACACCGAACATGACTTCTAACATACAATGTGACCCCCTAGCACATGTGCCACACAAATATGTGTGTGGCACACACAACGCAAGCAGGCCATGACCATTGTGGCAATGGGGTCCAAACCCCCATCATCACAGTGACCAAAAGGTAAGTGTGGGGTCCATAGCTGCAGCACATTTTGAACATTGTGGCAATGGGGTCCAAACCCCCATCATCACAGTGACCAAAAGGCAAGTGTGGGGTCCATAGCTGCAGCACATTTTGAACATTGTGGCAATGGGGTCCAAACCCCCATCATCACAGTGACCAAAAGGTAAGTGTGGGGTCCATAGCTGCAGCACATTTTGAACATTGTGGCAATGGGGTCCAAACCCCCATCATCACAGTGACCAAAAGGCAAGTGTGGGGTCCATAGCTGCAGCACATTTTGAACATTGTGGCAATGGGGTCCAAACCCCCATCATCACAGTGACCAAAAGGCAAGTGTGGGGTCCATAGCTGCAGCACATTTTGGACATTGTGGCAATGGGGTCCAAACCCCCATCATCACAGTGACCAAAAGGTAAGTGTTGACAAAGTAAGAGGTGCAACTGCCAAACTGCATGGATGATTCCTGGTCACAGAACAACAAACACATCAGTGGCAAAGTAGTGTATGTGTCCCATTGCAACATAAATTGGGGGAGCCAAATCCTGCAGTGCAAATAAGACATAACTTTGGCCATGTGCAGACAAACAACACCCATGGGGGCTGACACCGTCAACAATCATCAATGACACAATGACAGAAGTGACCATCCGAATGCAGACCCACATATTTGCACCAATGGGCACACACATGCAGATACCCTGTGGAGACTGCAGATGTGAGGCGAACAGATACCATACCATGGCAGCAATGGGACACACAATGAACAATTAGCACCAAATGAGGGCTCCCGTCCCATCAGCCTGGTCATGGAAGTGCCAACGGAATCATCAGCACAGATCCAACACACTTGTATAGCAATGTTTCACTGAGAACACAGATGAGTCCTTCCCCATTGATGCCCAAACCTGCATGTTCACTGGAGATGGCCACACGGTCAGGGAAGTAGACGAATAGAACAATGGCAGGCACAACAGATGTGCAGGGGTGGAAGCCACAGATGTGAAGTTGCCAATCTAAGTAGGAAATCTCATTGCCAAATACTGAACACATGACACCCTCAGATGCTGCTATGGATGACATGGATACACCACAGGATAGGACACATTCCCCCTGGACCACATGGGTTCCTACACAGTAACACTTCATTATCATGAGACCAAATATCACCATCACTGCAGCAAGGGCATTGTTAGCATCATCAACATCATGTACATCAGAAGCAAAAGCACTAGAGAACAGAAAGTTGCTTTATTCAGCATATGTGAGTCTGGTTTCAGTCCCCTGACTGTGCGTGCGTGTGCGTTTAGTTTGTGGCGTGTGTGTCTGTGTGCTGGATGTGTGTGTGCTGGTGTGTGCCTGTGCCGGTGTGTGTGTGCTTGGGACGGGCAAGGTGCTGGGGAGTGTGGATGGAGCAGAGGCAGGAGGGGTGAGGGACTGTGTGAGGAGGGACACTGCTGCCGTCAGGGAGGAGTCCATGGACCTGTTGCCCCTCTGTAGGTCAAACATGCCCGATGAGATGCCCTCCATGAACGACACCAGCTGAGTCAACAGTGCGGTGTGCGCATGGAGGACACTCAGCATGGCTGTCTGCCCTACATGGAGCTGGCGAAGGAGGTACACAGACTCCTCACTCAGGGCAGCAGGGGACACAGGGGCAGGGGGTGCGGTGCCTGGGCCAAAGGAGACACGCTCCCGAACATGGGAGCCTCCACGGACCTTGGGAATGGGAGCCGATGGGAGGGCGGTGGTGGTGCTGGTGGTGGCGGGGACAGCAACACTAGCTGGGGTGTGGTGGCTGCTGACACCCGCCTCCACAAGGGAGTCATCCTCCGAGTTGCTCTGGTCCTCAGCTGAGGTGGATGGTGCTGAGGACTCCTCGGTGTGGCTCCCCTCGCCCTCCGTGCCACTGGGTCCCTCCGACCACTCCTCGGCTGCTGACCCAGTCTGGCTCTCTGGCTCCTCCTGGTCCGTGGAGCTGTCCCCTTCCGTGGCCGTGGATGTATCTGCAAACAATGGGGAAACAGACAGACATCAGTCACCTGCACCAAACGCACACACCACTGTGAGCACAGCACATCACAGAGCAAGCCCTGGCATCATTAGTTGTACATTGCTAAAAGTGCCCTAACTGAACAGGAGAAGCCAATTGTCAGTCTGATGCCAAGCATGGCACTCACATCCCACATGGCCTTGCACCCATCTGTCTGGTGTCTGTTGGATTGCAACACCCCAGTGTGGACACATGCACCAAGTACACAGTAGTTGGATAGTGCAGAGGACACGGTGTGGACACATCACAGCTCTTGCCACTGAGTCAGTACAGGTTTCCGGATGAAAGGGATGCCCAGAGTCAAATAGGAAATGCATGTGATGCATACCAGCGACAGACACCATGATGCACCCATGTCCTGATAGCCAGCGCCACTATGGTGTGCATGTAGCACATGTCACTCCCCTGCAGGACCACAAATAAGTTGACACATGCCATGGCAGAGGCATGACTGCTAAGTCATACATCACTGTCTCAGTGATGTATGACTTGGCAGCCAGACAACAACACTATGCACTGTGTCACAATAGTAGGTCATGGGGAATGCAAGTCCTGGAGCTGCACAAGTGCACATGTACATCCCCCACACAACACATCATCTCAACCCTCATCTGTCCAGGTCACACCTATTGGACATATGGGAGACCTGTGACACTACCCTCTGAACCTGAGCCCCTCACAATTTGCTGTGAATGGGGAACAGCTGCCTGAACATCACATTCGCATACCCCAGTCTGCACGGGCAGCTGATCAAACACCTATGTGACACACAAGTATCGTCTCCTATGGTCACATCTCCAGGGGCATGCTGAGCCCCTACCAAGAAACACCCCAGCAGTCCTGGCAACTAATCCACAGCACACTGACACAGAGGCAGACACCGGAGGGGTCAAATCACTGTGCACAATGTGTCAGCTGATACACGGGAGTGGGAGTACAGAGTGCATTGCATGGCCTGGAGTAGGCATGACTGTCCTGCTCCACATGAATGAGGGATGTGCCCTGGACAGTGGATAGCTGGCTATGTATGTGTGACACACGTAATCTGCACACTCCTGGGGCCCAAACATTGTTCCCACCCGCTGCATGGGCGTGTGCCACATACCCCAGGCACATGTGGTGGCTCAGCTCAGCAAGTGGACCGCATATCAAAGCAACACGCAGATCACATGTCCAAACCCAGGCGTTGTGTGAACAATGGACCCACCCATGATGCCCACAACAGAGTTAGGGAAACAGATGCAGTCCCCCACCTTTAGTGAAGCAAACTGCAAGGACACAGTCCCAAGTGACACAATTCCCTGAATGTAAGGGCCACACCTGGGTATCAGATGAGCAGTGGGCAGTGCACAATAGAGGGACATGGCTCCTGGACAACATGACTGCTGCACTGTGGCAGTTGAACCAGGCCAGAGGAGGGCACAAAGCATGTAATACAGAGTTCACAGTGCAGTCTTTGACTCACCCCTCCTTGCTGCTGTCTGGCCTTCAGCTGCCCATCCAGGTCTGGAAACACCACCGCCAGGATCTGGAGCATGTGGGGGTCAGGGTCCGTGTTCCGCCCCTCCTGCGAGGAGGCGACAGCTTCAGCTGGACCCGTGCAATCCTCCGGGTCCAGCCCCGAAGGTCCTGCCACCTCTTCTGGCAGTTGCGGATCCGGCGCTTGTAGACCCCCACGGACCGGACAGCCCGGACGATGTCCTTCCAGATTTCCTGCTTCCGATGGGCATTAACCTGTCAGGATGACAAAGTGAAAAGGCCATTACCACACATGCAACATATCCGTGCATGACACAGTTGCATATACATGTCTCAATCACAGGGGCACATGATGTACACAGGCAGTGCAAAGCTGACCATGGACAGTTTGCCAGACGTCACTACATGGTATCATTGCATGGGAAGTAAAACCATGTTCAAATGCACTGTCACTGCACCATACCTGTCCAGTGCAAGTCACTACACACTATGGGGGTGACAACTACTCAGTGAGCCTGCTAGCCTGTGTCGTGCAGACTCTCAGCCTTGCCAGTCACACAAAAAGCACATTCAGAAAGGCAGTGCACAGAACACTCACCTGCTCCCCTGGTGTCCCATACAGCTTGCTGTACTGTGGAAGTAGGCTGTCCAGCAGGGCCTGGTTCTCTTCAAGGCTGAAGGCTGGGGCTCTCTCCACAGTACGTGCCATTGCAGGGTCCAGAGGGGCAGAGACAGCAGCAGTGCAGTGGCAGATGTCGTCCTGGAGCATGTAGTGCAGGCAAGTGAGCTCTCAGGGGAACAGCCAGCAATATATATGTGCTGGAGAGGCAGATACTGTCCCTTGTGTCCAAAGTGATAGGTCCAAGTCGTTTGCATCTTCTGAATCTGGCCAATCCATGGAATAGCAGCACCAAAACACGCCCACAGCATCCTTCAAATCCTCAACTTCATGACATACATGATTTTGCAACATTGTTGTGGGTGACCAACTGAATTTACAGCAACCGACTCGTTCGAAATTCGAAAACGCGTCCGTTGCCAGGCAAGCCCATTGTCAATGGGTGCGCACCGATCGGTCCATTGCGGTACAACGCGCACAGGGGTACAACACGTACCCGCACACATTGAATGCAATGGGCCGGCCGGAGGCACCGATCGGTCCATTGCGGTACAACGCACACAGGGGTACAACGCGTACCACGACACATTGAATGCAATGGGCCGGCCGGAGGCACCGATCGGTCCATTGCGGTACAACGCGCACAGGGGTACAACGCGTACCCGCACACATTGAATGCAATGGGCCGGCAGGAGGCACCGATCGGTCCATTGCAGTTCAACGCGCACAGGGGTACAACGCGTACCCGCACACATTGAATGCAATGGGCCGGCCGGAGGCACCGATCGGTCCATTGCAGTTCAACGCGCACAGGGGTACAACACGTATCCGCACACATTGAATGCAATGGGCCGGCCGGAGGCACCGATCGGTCCATTGCGGTACAACGCGCACAGGGGTACAACGTGTACCCGCACACATTGAATGCAATGGGCCGGCCGGAGGCACCGATCGGTCCATTGCAGTTCAACGCGCACAGGGGTACAACGCGTACCCGCACACATTGAATGCAATGGGCCGGCCGGAGGCACCGATCGGTCCATTGCGGTACAACGCGCACAGGGGTACAACTTGTACCCGCACACATTGAATGCAATGGGCCGGCTGGAGGCACCGATCGGTCCATTGCAGTTCAACGCAGCACAGGGGTACAACGCGTGCACTCGCACACATTGAATGCAATGGGCCGGCCGGAGGCACCGATCGGTCCATTGCAGTTCAACGCGCACAGGGGTACAACGCGTATCCGCACACATTGAATGCAATGGGCCGGCCGGAGGCACCGATCGGTCCATTGCGGTACTAACGCGCACAGGGGTACAACGTGTACCCGCACACATTGAATGCAATGGGCCGGCCGGAGGCACCGATCGGTCCATTGCAGTTCAACTCGCACAGGGGTACAACGCGCACCGCGCACATTGAATGCAATGGGCCGGCCGGAGGCACCGATCGGTCCATTGCGGTACAACGCGCACAGGGGTACAACGCGTACCCGCACACATTGAATGCAATGGGCCGGGCCGGAGGCACCGATCGGTCCATTGCAGTTCAACGCGCACAGGGGTACAACGCGTACCCGCACACATTGAATGCAATGGGCCGGCCGGAGGCACCGATCGGTCCATTGCAGTTCAACGCGCACAGGGGTTCAACGCGTATCCGCACACATTGAATGCAATGGGCCGGCCGGAGGCACCGATCGGTCCATTGCGGTACAACGCGCACAGGGGTACAACGCGTACCCGCACACATTGAATGCAATGGGCCGGCCGGAGGCACCGATCGGTCCATTGCAGTTCAACGCGCACAGGGGTACAACGCGTACCCGCACACATTGAATGCAATGGGCCGGCCGGAGGCACCGATCGGTCCATTGCAGTTCAACGCGCACAGGGGTACAACGCGTGCACCGCACACATTGAATGCAATGGGCCGGCCGGAGGCACCGATCGGTCCATTGTGGTACAACGCATCACTGTACATGTGACTGGCATATGTCAGCATGCCTGTCTCAGATGGACATATGCCAGCCACAGATAGCTCCCAGGGAGTGAGGGGCACACCTACATCACGACAGCCTGTCCAAACCTTATCATAA
Source organism: Calotriton arnoldi (assembly GCA_963921515.1). Taxonomy (NCBI): domain Eukaryota; kingdom Metazoa; phylum Chordata; class Amphibia; order Caudata; family Salamandridae; genus Calotriton; species Calotriton arnoldi. The sequence goes on along the minus strand of CAWUFW010020640.1, from coordinate 53,059 downwards.
GGCATGTAAGGATGCATTTCCTATTGTGTGTATGTTGGTGTACATGTTGTCCTGTGGGTGTCACCTGTGGGCAGCCACCCCAGGCTGTGCACGTGTTCATGGGGACAGGATCCTGGGTGTTACGTGTACGTGACCACTGTGATGTGCAACTGTTCATATCTGTGCATGTGCCATGGTCACATTTCACAGTGGTGTATGTGTATGTCATGTCACATACCCCGTGAGTCCCATGTGGGACGGTATGTTTGAGCCAGGGTGTCCCAGTGGCACAATAGTGATGGTCCTCCACAGTCTTTGTGCATGTAGTGTTTACAATGTCTCTGATTTCATGTGCACAATGGGAGACAGTCTCCACATCCACGTTGTGTGTGCATGGACTCTGATGTTGTGCGTGTGTGTCACAGACGTCCATGTCTGTCCTGCCGTGGCAAGTGGGGCCACTACCTGTGGGGGTCATGGTTGTTTTGCTGTGGTGTATACATGATACTCCATGTAATGCCAGTGTCCATGTGGCATTACAGGGTCCCTGGGAATGTACCTGTCGTTGAGCTGTGGTGCCTGGGGCACATCTGTCCTCACATGTCACTGTGGGGGGTTATTGTGACACAGCAGCAGGAGATGGGAACTGTGACACGGCCTCATGATATCCAATGGGCCAACCTGGGACTAATTGATGCCACCTGTTGGACCGTGTTGACAGATGTTGGCCATGTATGTACCATACATGTCCTTCCGGTACTGCACACTTCATGTAGTTGTGCCTCATAATGATGTATGTTGGGATCTTGAGTGTGTTCAATGCCGCATATGTGGGGTGACTGACAATCTTGCTTACTTCTCCTCTGCACTGCAGGGCTCCTGCTGTCCATCGGCCATTCCCAGACCTGGCAACGATGGTGGAACGGGACAGCATCCGACGGTACCGCTTCACCAGGCAGCTGATTGAGGATTTGGCAGTGCAGTTGTCCCCACATTTGCAGCTTGGCCGGCCGTATCCTACAGCGCTGACCCCCAAGGTGAAGGTGATGGCACCCCTACACTTCTTTGCCACTGGTACCTTCCAACATACTGTGGCGACTGCTGGTGGGATGTCACAGACCATGTTCAGCCGTGTGCTCCGCGATGTTTTGGCGGCAATGTTGCTCTTCCTGAACCGGTACATCTATTTCCCTAGACTGCGACGACTCACTGTCGTGAAGAGTGACTTTTATGCCCTGGGGAGGATGCCGCATGTAATTGGCTCCATTGATGGGACACATGTGGCTTTGGTACCACCACAGGCCCAGGAGCAGGCCTACAGGAACCGCAAGCACTACCACTCGGTCAATGCACTGGTGGTGTGTCTTGCAGACATGACCATCACACACGTGTGTGCCCGTTTCCCTGGTTCAGCACACGATGCCTTTGTGATGAGGAGTAGTCGCATCCCCAGGATGATGGCACAGATGCAGAACCAGCGTGCCTGGCTTGTCGGTGTGTACTGACTTTGTGCCATTGTGTGTGATCTGATCTGTAGTATTCCGCCCACTTTTCCAAGTCAGCTAATGTGCACTTGTCTGTCCGTAGGTGACTCAGGATACCCCAACATGCCGAGGTTGCTGACACCCCTCAGGAACCCTGTGACACCTGCCCAGATGCGCTACAATGAGGCACATGGTCGGACCAGGAGAGTGATTGAGCGGACCTTTGGTCTCCTGAAGAGCCGCTTCCGCTGCCTGGACAAGACCGGAGGGTCCCTCCCATATGCCCCTGCGAAAGTGTGCAAGATTATCATCGTCTGCTGCATGCTCCACAACCTGGCAGTGCGGAAGGAGTTGCCTCTCATCCAGGATGACAATGACCAACATCCGCCACCTGTGGAGGATCCTGGCCTGGACCACGATGCCAGTGACGATGATGATGATGATGGTGACGGTGATGTCCGCACACAGCTCATCACCAACTTCTTTAGCTGAATGTGAGTATCCTGAGGTGTCATGTCAATGATGTGAGTTGGCATGATGTGTGGGTGGTGCTCTGGTGCTGTTGGAGTGTGTCCATGGGCTACTTGACTGGATGTGTGTTGCGATGTGTGGTGACAGGTGGGCTGTACTCCCCAACAGTGTTGACATGCTAACTTGGTTCTGGGTGGGTATCTTGTAACATGTATTGTGCATGAGTTTTGCTGTTCTGTCCTGTACTCCATTGCTTTTGACTGTGTGTCATTTCTGTCCTTCGCAGGGTACTTTCAGATTCGTTTGATCAACTGTGTCCACCGACGACGTGATTGCACATCCAGGCTGGTAGCTGTTGTGTCCCTACAGGTGATGTGCGCCACACCCATGGACTTCCTTCCGTCTACAGTTGTTGACTGTGTGCCCGCTGCCAGGTGGGGTTACCTTGCATCTGTAGTGGTTACGGCATGTTGCAACTGTGTAATAAACCTGTGCTTCACTTTGTGATGTGCATTGTCTGTGGTCACACATTTGACTGCCATTTGCTTACTGCACCTGTGGGCTACTTGACTACAACTGGGAATGGGTGTGGTGTCTGTGCATTGCACTGTCTTCCCTGGCAACATCAGTGTAGGCAATGAGTCAGATGGCCTAGGTGTGTATGTGTTGTGTAGCCCTGGTGGTGTGTCTCCCTCATGTGTGTCACGTTGCCTGTACTCACATGCCTGTGTTGTCCTTGCTGTTGCAGTTCGCATACACAGTGTAATTTTGCAGTTCATCATCCCCATAACAGCACCCACGTTGGAATCACGACAGAGGCAAGTATGGTGTATTAGTGTGTTTATTGTGATACATTTGTGTTAATAGTGCATAGGATGGGTTGTGCTGTACATAAATCTTGCAATCCCAAGTTCCTAGGTGAATTGAAAGTCCGGCTAGACAGGATCCCCAGTATCGGGGCCACAGTTGTCTGACACATTGGTCCAACTTGTACTCCCCATGCAATGTGTGGGAGTAGTGTTGCCGTCAACAGGGTGAACAGTCTGTGCACAAAAGCGAACATCCAGAACAGGTTCAGGCTTCCTGGGAGTTGCGCTTGGCCATCGGCCTCTCACTTTTCCCTCCTCGGACGACCCCTCTTCTTGGGGGGGCCCCTCAAGTACAGGCTGCTGCGGTGCAGGGGACTCTCCGCCAGAGTCCTCCTCCCTCCCTGTGGCAGTTGCAGTTTGTTCGGCACCAGATGTTGTTGGCACACAGGGAGGTGTGGACTGGTTGCTGTTCATCTGGCGGAGGCATTGTAAAATGTCCCTGTGCACCGCCGTCATCTCATGCAGTGCATCCCACTTGGACTCCACGCGGGACATGTGTGAGTCCACACGGGACATGTGTGACTCCACGTGGGACATGTGGGAGTCCAAGCGGGCATGATGGGCAGCCTGCTGCTGTTTAATGTCTCTGAGGAGCCCCACTACCTGGCTGAGCTCTCCGGTGCTGGACTGGTACGCATCAGCTATGCGTACCAGTTGTGGGTCATCATGCACACCAGCAACGTCTGCAAGCAGCGACCTCTGTCTCCCACCCCTCCCACCACCCCTGCTGACATGTGCAGTGTGTGCAGTGGCACGCACAGATAACCCTGGTCCACCTTGGGGGTTGGTGGTGGTGGTGGTGTCCATGGCCCCAGGTTGGTCCAGGGTCACTGTGCTGGTGTTGCTCCTTGTTCTGTCCATGTCGGCAGGGATGGTATTCGTGGTGACAGTCGTTGGAGGGGTGGGTGCAGGGGTGCAGCTGGTGGTCCTGCTGGTGCTGCAGCTGGTGGTCCTGCTGGTGCTGCATGTTGACTTGCACCGGATGTGCCAGGTTGTTCTTCATCGTCCGAGGAGGTCAGAGGCTGCACGACGCCAGTGAGCTCGGCATCCTCTTGAGCCTGGGACTGGGACTCCTCAGCGTCTGCTGCTGTGTCCCCATCATCACCTGTTTTTGGGAGACACAAACGATGTATGTCATGTTTCTGCAGGCATCAATGGTTGACACACATGACAGTTGTGACTGTGCCTCTGGGTGCGGGCCTGTACATTACATTGTCCTAAGTCATCACAGTCAGGGGTTGATATTGGTGTGGCACATTGTTCTGCATTATTTGGGCATTTCTATGTATTTTCTGGGGTGTGAACATGGTCTGCATTGGTTGTGTTTGGTTGACAGCCGGCCCTCCTTCCCACCCACCCACCCAGTCAGTTATCCCACCATGGAACGTGCTTGCGTTGCAGGGAGTGTAAGTTGTCTCTCAGGATGTCAGTCAGTGGTGTCCTGCTGTTTGTTGGTGCACAGTTGCCAGCAGGGCCTTGTGCTCCCCACAGCAGTAGCCAGTGTCAGCCATCTTGTGAGTCCTTCTCCACTCCCTGTGATGTGAGCATGGTTCATGGTGGTGTTGATGGGACAGTTGTGGGGGTGACCAATATCAGTGACTACGACTCCCATCATGCTATTGCCTCCACCCCTCTTCCCAGCATGCCCATGCTTCCTTCCTTTTGATTCTGCTTCCCTGTGGGGTGGGCTGGCTGTGCTGACAGGATGGCTGGGAGTGTTGTCCTGGCAGTTGTTTGGCTAAGAGTCCCAAGAGTGTCCCTGTGCTTCACACAACATAACCCAGGGTGGTGGTTCTTTGTGGGATCTTGTGTTAGGATGGGGGGCATTGCATTCTACCTGGTGGGTTCTGTGGAGTTTGTGTTGGGGGGTGTGTGAGGGGAGGTGCTTGTGACTATGGTCAGTGCTGCAAGTCCCCCTTCCCACCCAGCCAGCCAGATATCCCACCATGGAACGTGCTTGCATTGCAGGGAGTGTAAGTTGTCTCTCAGGATGTCAGTCAGTGGTGTCCTGCTGTTTGTTGGTGCACAGTTGCCAGCAGGGCCTTGTGCTCCCCACATCAGTAGCCAGTGTCAGCCATCTTGTGAGTCCTTCTCCACTCCCTGTGATGTGAGCATGGTTCAGGGTGGTGTTGATGGGACAGTTGTGGGGGTGAGCTATGTCTGTGACTACGACTCCCATCATGCCTTTGCCTCCACCCCTCTTCCCAGCATTCCCATACTTACTTGCTTTTGTGTGGAGTTCAGTGTGTGTGGGTGTGAGAGCAATGGCAAGATGGCTGACAGTGGTGTCCTGCTGTTGGTTGGTGTGCAGTACCCAGCATGCCCTTGTGCTCCCCACGACACAGCAACAGTGTCAGACATCTTTGATGGGCCTTTCCACTCTCTGTGGGATGTGCATGCGTGAGTGTGAGCTTGCTGGGCCATGTGGTGGGGGATGTAGAGCTATGACTATGACTCCCATCATGCTATTGCCTCCTCCCCCCTTCCCCCCTTCCCAGCATGCCCATGCTTCCTTCCTTTTGACTCTGCTTCCCTGTGGGGTGGGCTGGCTGTGCTGACAGGATGGCTGGGAGTGTTGTCCTGGCAGTTGTTTGGCTAAGAGTCCCAAGAGTGTCCCTGTGCTTCACACAACATAACCCAGGGTGGTGGTTCTTTGTGGGATCTTGTGTTAGGATGGGGGCATTGCATTCTACCAGGTGGGTTCTGTGGAGTTTGTGTTGGGGGGTGTGAGGGGAGGTGCTTGTGACTATGGTCAGTGCTGCAAGTCCCCCTTCCCACCCAGCTAGCCAGATTTCCCACCATGGAACGTGCTTGCATTGCAGGGAGTGTAAGTTGTCTCTCAGGATGTCAGTCAGTGGTGTCCTGCTGTTTGTTGGTGCACAGTTGCCAGCAGGGCCTTGTGCTCCCCACAGCAGTAGCCAGTGTCAGCCATCTTGTGAGTCCTTCTCCACTTCCTGTGATGTGAGCATGGTTCAGGGTGGTGTTGATGGGACAGTTGTGGGGGTGACCAATATCAGTGACTACGACTCCCATCATGCTATTGCCTCCACCCCCTTCCCAGCATGCCCATGCTTCCTTCCTTTTGATTCTGCTTCCCTGTGGGGTGGGCTGGCTGTGCTGACAGGATGGCTGGTAGTGTTGTCCTGGCAGTTGTTTGGCTAAGAGTCCCAAGAGTGTCCCTGTGCTTCACACAACATAACATAACCCAGGGTGGTGGTTCTTTGTGGGATCTTGTGTTAGGATGGGGGCATTGCATTCTACCAGGTGGGTTCTGTGGAGTTTGTGTTGGGGGGTGTGAGGGGAGGTGCTTGTGACTATGGTCAGTGCTGCAAGTCCCCCTTCCCACCCAGCTAGCCAGATTTCCCACCATGGAACGTGCTTGCATTGCAGGGAGTGTAAGTTGTCTCTCAGGATGTCAGTCAGTGGTGTCCTGCTGTTTGTTGGTGCACAGTTGCCAGCAGGGCCTTGTGCTCCCCACAGCAGTAGCCAGTGTCAGCCATCTTGTGAGTCCTTCTCCACTCCCTGTGATGTGCGCATGGTTCATGGTGGTGTTGATGGGACAGTTGTGGGGGGGCAATATGTGTGACTGCGACTCCCATGATGCTATTGGCTACACTGACTTGGCCAGCATACACAGAATTCCTTCCTTTGAGTGGTCTTCACTGTGTGTTGGTGTTGTTGTGGTGGCTACATGTGTGGATGTGTTTGTTAGTTCTATTTGTGCCACTGCCTAGCTGTAGTTGTAGTTGTGTTTGTACATGTGTTGGCACAGTTGGATGTGATTTTTTTGATGGCATGTGTTGTGTTTATCTGACTGACATACACATTTTGGGATGATTCTGTTCTGGTTGCTGTGTAATTGCTATGAGTGCATGGTTTGACTCTCCCCTTGACAGTGATGTGTGTGTTTTGTGGCAGTATATTGTGTACATTTGTTGTGTACTCACCAGGCTCTGGGATGTCCTCTAGTCCATATACGCTCACTGGCGGAAGGATGGCCCGCACCTTCTCCTCCCAGGGCCTGAGGTATATTGGCTTGGCAGGAGGGCCACTGCCGGTGTGTTGGCTGTTGATGTAGTCTTTCGTCAGCATTTTCCGTACCCTCCTGCGCACGTCATACCACCTGTTCTGGATGTCGGTCTTTGTGCGCCGACATGGTGATTGTGCGTTCACCCTGTTGATGATCCTCTCCCACATCTTGGTTTTCTGCGACATGCGGGTCTGTTGGACCAGTGTGCCAAACAGCTGTGGCTCAACCCTGAGGATCTCGTCTACCATGACTTCCAATTCACTATCTAGGAACTTGGGATTCTTCTTGGGGGCATGGTGATGGGTGGTGATGGTGGGTGATGTGTGTGTTGGTGTGCAGGTGAGGGTGTGTGAGTGTGTGTTTTGCTGGGTGTATGTGAGGTAGGTATTTGTTGGTGTGCTGATGGTGTGTGGCTTGTGAGAGGGATGAGCTGTGGGTGTGTGGTTGCTTTCTCTTGGGTGCTGGCAGTGGAATGGCATTTGCAAAGGCTCATGGTAGTGATTTGTGTCCTTTATATAGGTGGAGTTGTGGGTGTGTCTTTGTTCTCTGTCCCCACCCACCCCAGTATTTATTGGCTTGGTAATTGCTTGTTTGGCCTTTTTTGGGTGATTTTTCCTTTGTGCTGTTTGTGTATGTTGGAAACGTTCTTGTGACCGAGTCGGACCCTGCATTGGTCTCGTACGGTGTTCTCCGTTTCGTTCACGCTGTGTTTGTGCAGTTTTCTATGCTGCGTACGCGTCGGTCGCGGTGTATTGTGTTGCTTCGGCTCGGTTTTGTATGCGTGTCGGTCGTACGGCTTGTCCTCCGTCCGACTCGCTCGTGGTTTTCGCGCCTTGCATCGTACTTTGCGGTTTGGAGTTCGCGTGTACGTTTCGGGTCGGATTTGTTCCGGGTGCGTGTCGGTCGGTTGGATTCACGTGTTTTCCGGCCGGATTGCTGTTTTCCGTGCGGCTCGGTCGGTCGACTTTGTTTCGGTACGTGTCGGTCGGATTTTTCGCGCCTAGCATCGTACTTGGCGTGTCGTGCGCCACGGGTACGTGTCGGTCGGTATTTTTTCCGGATCCGAGTCGGTCGGTGCTTTTTCCGGCCCGAATCGGAATCGACCCCTCTGTAGAACCAACACTTCAGATAAAATACAAAGCAAAAAAATTGCATATTATATGACATCAATGAGACAATACATTTAAACCTCGAAAAAAAGATAAATAAGCTAATATAAAACCATAATTAAATGAGTATATAAATTACAACTATAAATTATAAATGAAAGAAAAAATCAAACTAACAGCTAACATTAAGGAAAAAAGAAACACACTCCATTTCGTAATAGTATAGCACTCTACATTTGACACAAAATACAGTCCTCTAAGCTAAATCCATAATATTGTTCAAAATGTTCATTATATTGTAAAGAAAACCCTTATTCTCTCTGTTCAAATATTGTTTTAAACAAAAAAATTACACACCTCTTTAGCAATTAATAAATCGGAAAAACCACAGTTGGTGCAGTACCCGGAAAAAGTTTTGTAAAATTTGATTCATCACCCTTTAAATTTAAGCAGGCCATTAGATTTAAAATATAACAATAAAAATTAAAAAAATGATAGCAAACAAAATTATTTAGCAGCCATGATCTCGCACGACAGTAGGTGGCGTCATGCGGCTCTGTATTGACTTTGTTCTGCCCCAAAAAATGACAAGCAGACACATATAAGCGCCACCTCTTCACTGATCTCAGTTACTTTCTTTCCATGCCTTCATACGTGGATCCGACGCTCTCTTCCACACTTTTTTCCATCATTCGATGAGTTGTTTCTCCACACTTTTCTCAAAAACCATTATGCAATGTAACATGTCCACTCTGAAAACTAAAGGGTTTACGACGTGTTGTAACTGTTGAAAGCAAACTGCTGTACAGACCCAAACAAGATATGTCTCTAGTGTTTGGGCTCAGCACACAACTCCCAAGACATTCGAATCTGAAGCTGATCTGGGAATGTGATTCAATCTGTAAGTTGACAAACACTATAAGAAATCACGCAAGTCACACTCCTGCTCAAAGTTGAGGGTGCAGATCTGTTCCCACATTCAGGGCTGTTTTGGTGACAGGTCCTAGTTACTCATATATCATACAGAGGGAGGTAGAAGCTGAGATCCATTCAGCTTCCATGGGTAATCGTATCAATCGAAGGAGAATGAATCACATGTCTAGTGGTACCAGGGTCTATAGGTTCTAAAAAACCCTCATTCACTCTAGCTTTGGGGGCAGTATATTTCGATTCTCCACCTTATTAGTTAGGTGAATAGTGTCATCATTGGGTCTTCACCACCTGAGTTTCCAGTTCTCCAGGCGGTCTGCACTCCCCCACCCGGAGGGAGACCATCTGGTTTTCGATAGTCGTGAAAAAGATGTGGAAAAAAGTGAGAATTAAAAATTACCTCCTTTCCTGTTTAATGAGTTTAATTAGTCAGGAAGGGGTAACATTAAAAACAAAGTCTGTGCTGAGGTGGATGTGTTAGTGATCTACCGCACATTGGGGCATATTCTCAAGAACGTGTGACAACCACCGCAAGTGTAGCTTAACGCAACCCTTCACATCGCAGTCTATCGCGGGAAAACAACTCCGTGTCAACGTGGTATTCACAACACGGCGGTACCATGCGATAGTCACACAACAACGCGTCAAATGAACGCGTTAAAAACAACGCGACGCCGCAAAAATACGAAACCCCAACGTGAAAATAGTAGCGATGACGCCAATCGCGATACAAAAATCTACGAAAACCAGCCACAGGCCTGCAATTCCCACGCGTCATGCGGGAAAAATGCACTATAAAAGTAGAAAAAAAACATACCAACAAAAGCCAAACAACAGCGAAGCACAATGGAGGCATCCGGAGCAAGTACAGAGGACAACTAAAACCCCACAAGCCCCCCGGAGGAACAGCCAGGGACCTTGGGGTCAGGGAAGGGCAAGGACAAGAAGAGTAGGAAGAAGCGGTTCAGTCCGCAGGAAAACAGGATCCTGATAACGGAGGTGATAGAACACCATCAACCACTGTTCGTCACCTCCACTGTGTCACTGGCAACTAAAAATGGAATGTGGCAGACCATCGTGGACAAGGTGAATGCAGTTGGAGTGCTGAAGAGGACAATGAACGAGGTCAAGAGGCGCTGGAATGATGTGAAATGCAAAACCAAGCTGAAACTCGCAAGCAACCGGAAGGCAGCAATGCAGACTGGAGGTGGGAGTCCAGCGCCACAGGAGGAGCTGGACGAGATGGAGGAAATGGTGTCCACAGTCATCAGTGGGGATCGGTGGCAGGAGTTGGGGGACCGGACACTGCTCAACATGACCGGACACAACAGCAACAGGTTGAGTAACCACCAGGGACTGAGGGGATGGGGGAGATGGGCACAATGGCACACATGCACAATTAAGCATAGCACATCTGCGGACAAACCATGCCCCAGACCCACAACTCCCACCAAGAGACCAATGCACACAGGTATGCAACATCTCAGCACTGCATAAGCACAGAACCCAGAGGCATACCGCATGAAAGGGATAAGGGCAGCTAAATCAGAGCTGCAGGGGCGACTCCCCCAAAATGCGGCACACACACATTACATGCAGAGCACATCAACATTGACAATGATGTGGTACAAACCGCAACACGACCACAACAGAACAGAGGACACAACTGGTGCCGCATGTGCGTAGA
>CAWUFW010020640.1:0-37500 GCA_963921515.1 Calotriton arnoldi | reverse complement strand
TGTTGCATCCTGAATCTGATGAGATGCTAGGTCCCCATACAATCTGATTCAGGAAGGGCAATGTCTCTACTGTGGAGCCGGCCTCCAGTGCTCCAGCAGCTTTTCAGTTCTGACTCTAACTAGGCCTGAGGAAAATTTAAATTACTCCAGAGTAATTCACGTAATTTTGGGAATTTCATTCTTCGTTATCACTCAAAATTCCTGAAATTATGCCAGTACGCCATTTTGCATAATTATGTGCCATCCACTATATAAATTTACTGCAAATGCACAGGAACATTAGAAGGCAAGCGGTTGTTGACCGCAATGTTTAAATGCATCTTCGCTACCAAAATTGACGTGCGGAATCATTTTGCGCTAAAATATAACACAAAATGATGGATTTGCATTAAACACTATGACGGAGAGTCAAAGAGAAATATGGCATTTGGGAAATAAATATTTTCGTTGGCCAGCTTAGTCCTGCTAGCCCAGCAGTCGGTCAATACCAGCTGTTTCTTAAAGAAATATTCCCTTGCGCTTTGGGACATGGTCAGCGAGATCTTGCCAGCAGACATTGAAGAAATTCGGGCCTCAGTGGCTCAAACCATCCCGAATGGTCAGGTTGTAGTTAAATATGTAATGCGTTCTGTACTGAATGCTTGCGCACAGCAGTTGGAATTAGCTAGATAATTCTACATCATGTGTGGATGAGATCCAAGGACGTATCTGGAGATGTAAAGGCATCACTCATGGATATGCCTTTTGAAGGGTCTCACCAGTTTGGTGAGAAGGCAGATTCTGCCCTGGAATGCTTTAAAGAAAGCCGGGCCATGACAGGTCCCTTGGGCTTTCTACTTCTGCTAGGCAATTTCCTCCGCATTTTTGTCCATTTAGGGAAACTTCAGAGGTTTAGCGTACCAGCAGCTACATGGTCCATCACCCCCACAACAGGCATTCTAGTCCTTTCAGGTCAGAGACAGGGATCAAGTGGCTTCCAGGCCATCAGGGATAATGAAATTCCCAGTCCCCTTCCCCCAAGGCATAAGCCTCCAAACGGCTTTAGTTTGCTCTTAGTGGCAAACAACCACCCTGTGGGATGCAGGATTATACATTTTCTCCATGGGTGACAAAATATAACATTTAACAGATGGGTCTTTCAGATTGTTCAAGGGAGCTATGCCCTGTCATTCCTTTCTGACCTGCTACATCTTCTGCGTATATCAGAGTAGCTTTCAGAGAAGCACCTGTCCATCTTGTTTCAAGAAATGTGGGCTCTTTTTGGCCAAAGAGCCATAGAGAGGGTTCTGTCCCTAGAAATAGGGACCGGTTGTTACTCCTGCTATTTCAGCGTACCAAGGTAAAAGAAAGGCCTTCGTTGTGTTTTGGATCTCTGCCCTCTCAATGTCTTCCTGAAGAAGGGCAAATTCAAGATGCTTACATTGGCCAAGGCTCTGTCTGCCTTGGATCCAGGCGACTGCATGGTAACTTTGCACCTACAGCATGCCTACTTTCATATACCTGTCCTGCAGTCCCACAGACTCTACATACAGTTCAGAGCAGACCAGGAGCATTTGCAGGTTGCTATGCTCCACTTCAGACTGAACACTATAACTCAGGTGTTCATGAAAGTGATGGCATTAGTCACAGCACACCATCAGAGATTTAGGATCTCAGTTTTTCTCTACTTCGATGACTGGTTTTTGAAGGCAGGCTCATCTATTTCACAAGCTACCTCTAGATGATGGCGAACCTCCTGACATTATTGGGGTTCACTATCAACCTGTCAAAGTCACACCTGACTCTTCCATGAGGCTGCCTTTCATTGGAGCCATCCTCGATACGGTGTGGTTCTGAATCTTCCCTCCATCACGAGTTCAGGACTTCGAGCTATGATCCCAATATTTCAGCCTCCATCCTGCGTCTCGGTGAAAGTGGCTCTGAGATTGTTTGGCCTCTTGCCCTCTTGCATCCTGTTATTCACCTTTGTAAGGAGGCATTTGTGGGCTCTGTAGCATCATCTGAAGTTGTATTGGACTTTGCTGCAGGGGAACCTGATGCACTCCAACCAGGTTTCAGACAAAACTGCAAAATATCTGCAGTGGGAGCTGCTTGATCAGAGCCAGATCAATGGGAGACCCCTCTCCCTACCCCACCTAAAACTGACAGTGGTGACAAATGCATCACTGACGGGCTCAGGAAGAGACCTGAAGGATGCGGAGATCAGAGGATCTCTGGTCTCCAGTGGAGGCATGCCTCCAAATCAACCTGTTGGAGTAGTGGGCCATTCACCCGGCACTGAAAACCTTCCTATCATCCATCATAGGCTTTTTCAGATCCCCAGGGACAACACCACCACCATGTGGTGCTGTAACAAGTAGGGTGATGTGGGGTCCTGGGTACTGTGTCAGGAGGCTCTTTGTCTCTGGAGATGGCTGGACTATCAGGGCATTTCCCTGGTCATGAAGCACCTGGTGAATATTTGAATGCCAGGGCAGACAAATTCAGATGACGTATTGCACACCATTGCTATCAGGAAAGGCTTTTCAATAACGAATGATGAGAGCAGCTCTGATGAGGATGTGTCTCCATCACCCCACCCACAAAGGATGCTTTAAGGTCTGTAAGCAGTGCAGGGAACATACTATGCAAGGCATAAATCACACGTAACCACTTCTGGAGAAAGACCCATTAAGTATACCAGTAGACAAAGAATGGGCATTTTTTCTGCATCTATATGTCAACCTTTTATTTGCCGGTGTAACCAATGAAAATATTCCTACTTAATATAAGATTGTTTAGGTATGTACCCTATGATGAACTCTGCTGAGGGTACAAACTTCAAACAAACATATTACTTCTTTAATTGTATGTTCAGGACTTGTTATTATGACCTTTGCCACCTGAGCCACTTTGTGCAAATATCCCTGTTGCTGGGCCACCTTGCCCCAGAGAGCTGGTGTGGTGAAGAGTTCTTAGGGTTCAGGATGGGGTGGAGTTTAGGGTAGTGGGGGGTTTTAAGGATTCAGGGATGGGTGGAGTTTAGATGTAAAAAGGGTTTTTTAGGGTTCAGGGATAAGTAGTTTAGGATGATGAGTTCTTGTGGGTCATGGATGACTGGTGTTTAAGGGCTGTGAGGGTTTTATAGAGTTCAAGGAAGGGTGGCGTTTGGGTGTGCTGAGGTGTTTTAAGGGGCTTTGGATGGGTGGGGTTTAGGGGTAGAAAGGGGTTCTAGGGTTTAGAAATGGGTGGGGTTAGGGGTAGTGAGTGATTTTAGGGTTCAGGAATGGTATATGTTTGGGGTAGAAAAGGTGTTTAGACTTCAGAGATGTTGTTTAGGTGTCGTGAGGAGTTTCAGGGGGCAGTGATTGATGGTGTTTAGGGGTTTTGAGGGGTCAGAAATTGATATTGCTTATGGGTGGTGATGGCTCAGAGTATTAAATGCATCTGAAGTAATTGTCTGACAATGTAGATGATATAATATGAACTAATGTCCCCTGAAGTAAAGCACTGAAAAAATATCTTTGACAAAAATGATTCTGAAATTTAGACCTGCAACCATTTCTTTTACACATAACAAATAAGCATTCAAAAGCCAATTTTGATCAAAAAGGCTTTCTATAAATTGGTTTCTACGAAAAAATAAATGCAATTCATTCTAAAAAATGTCCATTAAACAGTTTAGATGAAATGGTTTCTCAGTAATAGTATGCCATGAAATCACATACAACCATTTAAGTAGCTATATGAAGAACTAATTTGATAGGGATTAAGAGTTAACCATGAATGTCCTATCTCTAGAGAGTCATGTCCAAAAAGCCTTCAGTAGAACAATACAAAAATTCTTGCTAGCCAACAGATAACACTCAGCTTTGACATTGACAGACTGGAGACCAACCTATGGAAAAAGAAGACCAGAGGCAATGCTTTTGAGGTTCCGCACCTAGGATCTGAAATAACATTGTTTAACAGACCCTGCTCGCTCTGTCATCCAGTCACTTCAGAAAGAATTTGAGAACCCATCTGATACACGATGCTGAAACAATTGCTGATATTTGCATCTTCTGGCAGCATCTGAAGAGAACCCACACTCTGTTGCAAGGCTTGTCAGATCTTTATCAGTATGTTGAAATCATGTAGTTATAGAACTTAGCATGTGTTTAGCTAGATATGAGCTATAGATAATGTAATAAACTGTACATTATAAGAACATACCAGACCAAAGAGCGGTCTGTGGCCATACAGAGGTATTAGACTGAGTTTCCTCTCACGATCGCCAAAATCCAAGGTGATCTGTAATATCTGTTTCATGTACAACTGGTGGTAGTTAATAATGAATTTTGCTTCACTGTCTCATGTGCTGCTTCAAGTCACCCTCCACTCATTCCTGTGATAGTTGCCTAGTGTGTCATTGTCATATTTGATGCCTTCAGCCATTTCTGGCTTTTAGACAAGAAAAATGTTCATACGCGGAATTTTAGCTTAAACTTACTATGTTACTGTTACCACATGTTCCAATTGAGACAATGTTCTTAACTACAAAGGCAGGACTGGAGAAATGTGTTACAGTTGGCAGGGGCCTTTTTTTGCCTGTGGAACAGTTTCAAACAAAAACATTTGCCTTGACCAGATATTAGAGCTAGGTGAGACCTGAACATTATTTACAGATCTTCCTATAAGAACCTTTTCTATCAATCCGCCAAGCTGCAAAATACAGCATTCTAGTGTTAGAAGGGGTCACTTTGACAAATACTGCCACGGAGATGCCTTTAATTAGTTATTTACATATATTATGATTTATTTTGAAAAGCTATTTGCACAATTAAATCAACATTGCTGCTTACAAATCATGTTTACCTGCTTTGGTCTGTTCGTGGTCTGGCAAAGCTGAGACACTGTACTCTGTGAGGTGGCGATTTCTCAATGATGATATGCAAAGTTATGGTTCAGACGAGGCTCAGGCAACATTTTGTTCACCAATTCAAAAGAGTATGCAGTTCCTTAAGGATACAGGAAGAGAGAAGTAGAGGATCGGTCGGTATATCTATATGTCAAAAGGTTGGAGTCAGAGTCTTCCACTTTTGGAACTTGGGCCCTCACAGTCTGCCAAGCTGGTAGAGCGAGGGTAGGTTGTCTGGCCATCGAGCCACTTTAGAACTGACACTACAATTTAGCGTTCCCTCTGCCAGCATTGATGTAGCTGGTTAGCCACCCCAGATGGGTTAGTATTACCACGAGGCACTTCACTTTTAGGTTGTTAAGCAATAGCTTGCTTAATCTCCACAACGGCCCCCACAACGCTAGGATGCCTGGCTTCACCTTGGGGGTGCCCAGGAGTGGGCATCTCACAGGGAAAGGCCAGGAAGGGTTCCACAGCGGTATGCGTACAAGCGCCTGAGATACCCCTTCGGGGGTCGATTCGGGCGCTATACAAATACTACTACATTTACATTTACATTTACATTCTAGTGCTTGGTTTGCCCCATTTCCTAATTAGGACGCCAACCACTGTGTAGATAGTCATTTTACTTCCGGTCCTGATAAATTTATCACTTTTGTGACAAACAAAGCAAGAAACATGTTGACCCTCATATTTTAGCAACCACTGAACATTATGTCGGTGGTGTGCTAACTCTGCTTCTAGCCAAGACAAGTAGACTCACCGATTAAAACTGATTTAGAGTACTACTTAGTCTCCTTTTAATTTTTCTTACACTATTCACACACTCCATACACTCATCTACACCCACAGCCCTACACTCGCACCTTACATTACAGCTTGGGAACAAAACATCTCTGATAAAGAGCCCCTCATAGGATGCCTGTCAGGCATTGCAGCGCCCGCCTGATGAGAAGCAAGCCTTATGATGAGGTATGACACTCTGCCGGGTGTGTGAGGGCCCTAGTTCCAAAAGTGGGATGCCATGCATGTGATTGTTGGTGGTGGTTGGACGAGGGACTCCACCACAAACATACATTTTCCTTTGTTTTATCCATGTCTTCGTTGTTGATATGTGCTATCGGGACCTAAGGGTGGAAAACAGCAGGGAAGTACCACCAGTGTACAGAAGAGATGGCAGAGGGAATAATGCAAGGGGATTTCTAATGAGGAATGGAAAATACAGTTCTTCCTTGCTAAGGTAATCTCAAGAAAATCAGGGTTAAGTTTGATATAGGTGAAAAACCATTATTAATTATGGATAACCCCCCTGCAGATTGAGCAGAATCAAGCCATATTCATATATTTTACGATATGTGCAACATTTATACAAATGGTGCATCATCTCTCATTGCGCTTTCACCCTTTGACTGTGGATTCCTAGGTTAAAATTGTGGAAAGCATTTCTGGGATGTCAGTAACAACATACGTAAGGGAAGTTAAATAGAGCAACTCAAGATCCAAATCACTGGATTTCTGTACATTGGTTGAGGTGAATGGTAGGAACTGAGTGGAGGCATATGAGTTAGGGGATGTAGGTAAGGCATGCAAGATTTCCACAAGGAACACATCATCTGTGAAGTGGGGTGGCATTGGAATTTTTAGTGCGTTTTCTCATGAGAATCCCAACAAAAAAGACAGGGGAGTTAACAGAAACTCCACACTGCTGGCACGACTACAGACTTAAGTATTGCTGGTGCTCCACTGTAACTAAAATGTGAATAACTTTTCATAGGTGGATGAGAGAGGATGCTCTACAGAGGAAAGAGACCTGAGATGCCTGGCTCCTGTGAGGTTAACAGGATCTCAGAAAGCCACATATGCTGCACTTATGGAAGTACTGATGTCCTCTTCTCGTCTCATGCCAAAGTGAATAAATAAGAGATGTGCACCTCATTGATCAGTGACTGATTACAAATAGGGTTGGTTGAAATTAGCATAATTTGCTTTTGTGTAATTTTGTGTCATTTTGTAAAAGTTCTGTGAAATTACGCATAATTATTTGAAACATAAGACTGTATTTGGTGCAATATTTTAGACTAAAATGCATCCTTGCATCCATATTGGAAGCATGACGCATTTTCCGCTAATAAACAAGCGCCAAAAATAAAAGCACTACATACAGCAACTGCTTGTTTGGTGGTCATTCACACTATTTCGGTCAACTTGCGCGAAATGTTGCCATAAATGGCGTGTAACTACATGACACATGGCAGGGCATAATAGCGTAATTTGGGGAATTTCCCATAACAACCGTAATGCAAAATTAAAAAATTATGTAAACATATGCGTGCGTAAGGGAACTTTCAATTTGCACAGTGCTAAAGAAATGGGTGTACAGACAGAATATTGAGTTGTTTATTTTGAACTACAACAATATCGAGTTTGAAATATCGAGGTACAAGAATATCGAAAGCAAGTATATCGTAGCACAGAATATCGACAGTAAGGTAAGAAATATCGGGGGATATTCTCAAGAACGTGCGATAATCATCGCCAAAATAGGTTAACGCAATTTTTTATATCGCCGTCTATCGCGGGAAAATAACTCTGTGTTAACGTCGTATTCTCAACGCGGCGGTAACATGCGATAGTTTCCCGATAGCGCGTCAAAGGTCCGCGATAAAATTACCGGGACGGCGATAAAAATCTAAACCCAAACGTGACAAAACCACTATAAAAGCGGCAACAAAAAACACAAACAAAACACAAACAACTGCGAAGCACCATGGAGGTAGCCGGAGTAAGCACAGAGTACAACCAGAACCCCACAAGCCCCACGGAGGACCAGCCTGGGACCTCAGGGTCAGGGAAAGGCAAGGAGAAGAAGAAGAGGAACCAGCATTTCAGTATGCAGGAAAACCATATCCTGATTACGGAGGTGATAGAACACCACCAACAACTGTTCATCACCTCCACTGTGTCATTGGCAACTAAAAATACAATATGGCAGTCCATCTTGGCCAAGGTGAATGCAGTCGGAGTGAAGAGAAGGGAAGTGGGCGACTGCAAGAAGCGCTGGACTGATGTGAAGCGCAAAACCAAGCTGAAACTCGCAGCCAACCTGAAAGCAGCAATGCAGACTGGAGGTGGTAGTCCGGGGGGGGCCTGGGGGTGGTGGTGGTGGGTGTTGTGGACCTCTTGGGTCTCCGAGCTGCATGATCAGTAGCTCCATGACATGTGTTGGTCTTCAGATGTGGCTCTGGGCTGGGCTCCATTTCATACTGAAGGTTGTCGTCCTGCTTAACACCAGTAAAACGATACAAAAGGGGATGATGGACGGAACGCTTGAGCCAATCAAACACTCACCCCCAGTCAACTGATCTGGGTTTAATCCATCATCATTCTTTAGCTCACTCCACCACCCCAGTTCAGACATGGCCATATGCAAATCAGTCTGACCCTGTGCCTCATGGGAACAGTCCAGCCCGAACTGCCAAGCCATGTCTTCCCTGGACCGGAAACAAGCATCCTAGGACCGGTTTCTGGCATTTCAGCCGTCATCAGCCAGGCTTGCTTGAATCCAGTGGCAAAGTGAGCAATATGGCCATGTCTGAACTGGGGTGGTGGAGTGAGCTAAAGAATGATGATGGATTAAACCCAGATCAGTTGACTTGGGGTGAGTGTTTGATTGGCTCAAACGTTCCGTCCATCATCCCCTTTTGTATCGCTTTGTTCGCCCTAAGTTGGCGGGGGTATGCCCAGACGTGGGTCCCTTGCTCACTTTGCCACTGGATTCAAGCAAGCCTGGCTGATGACGGCTGGAATGCCAGAAACCGGTCCTAGGATGCTTGTTTCCGGTCCAGGGAAGACATGGCTTGGCAGTTCGTGCTGGACTGTTCCCATGAGGCACAGGGTCAGACTGATTTGCATATGGCCATGTCTGAACTGGGGTGGTGGAGTGAGCTAAAGAATGATGATGGATTAAACCCAGATCAGTTGACTGGGGGTGAGTGTTTGATTGGCTCAAACGTTCCGTCCATCATCCCCTTTTGTATCGCTTTGTTCGCCCTAAGTTGGCGGGGGTATGCCCAGACGTGGGTCCCTTGCTCACTTTGCCACTGGATTCAAGCAAGCCTGGCTGATGACGGCTGGAATGCCAGAAACCGGTCCTAGGATGCTTGTTTCCGGTCCAGGGAAGACATGGCTTGGCAGTTCGTGCTGGACTGTTCCCATGAGGCACAGGGTCAGACTGATTTGCATATGGCCATGTCTGAACTGGGGTGGTGGAGTGAGCTAAAGAATGATGATGGATTAAACCCAGATCAGTTGACTGGGGGTGAGTGTTTGATTGGCTCAAACGTTCCGTCCATCATCCCCTTTTGTATCGCTTTGTTCGCCCTAAGTTGGCGGGGGTATGCCCAGACGTGGGTCCCTTGCTCACTTTGCCACTGGATTCAAGCAAGCCTGGCTGATGACGGCTGGAATGCCAGAAACCGGTCCTAGGATGCTTGTTTCCGGTCCAGGGAAGACATGGCTTGGCAGTTCGTGCTGGACTGTTCCCATGAGGCACAGGGTCAGACTGATTTGCATATGGCCATGTCTGAACTGGGGTGGTGGAGTGAGCTAAAGAATGATGATGGATTAAACCCAGATCAGTTGACTGGGGGTGAGTGTTTGATTGGCTCAAGCGTTCCGTCCATCATCCCCTTTTGTATCGCTTTGTTCGCCCTAAGTTGGCGGGGGTATGCCCAGACGTGGGTCCCTTGCTCACTTTGCCACTGGATTCAAGCAAGCCTGGCTGATGACGGCTGGAATGCCAGAAACCGGTCCTAGGATGCTTGTTTCCGGTCCAGGGAAGACATGGCTTGGCAGTTCGTGCTGGACTGTTCCCATGAGGCACAGGGTCAGACTGATTTGCATATGGCCATGTCTGAACTGGGGTGGTGGAGTGAGCTAAAGAATGATGATGGATTAAACCCAGATCAGTTGACTGGGGGTGAGTGTTTGATTGGCTCAAGCGTTCCGTCCATCATCCCTTTTGTATCGCTTTGTTCGCCCTAAGTTGGCGGGGTATGCCCAGACGTGGGTCCCTTGCTCACTTTGCCACTGGATTCAAGCAAGCCTGGCTGATGACGGCTGGAATGCCAGAAACCGGTCCTAGGATGCTTGTTTCCGGTCCAGGGAAGACATGGCTTGGCAGTTCGTGCTGGACTGTTCCCATGAGGCACAGGGTCAGACTGATTTGCATATGGCCATGTCTGAACTGGGGTGGTGGAGTGAGCTAAAGAATGATGATGGATTAAACCCAGATCAGTTGACTGGGGGTGAGTGTTTGATTGGCTCAAACGTTCCATCCATCATCCCCTTTTGTATCGCTTTGTTCGCCCTAAGTTGGCGGGGGTATGCCCAGACGTGGGTCCCTTGCTCACTTTGCCACTGGATTCAAGCAAGCCTGGCTGATGACGGCTGGAATGCCAGAAACCGGTCCTAGGATGCTTGTTTCCGGTCCAGGGAAGACATGGCTTGGCAGTTCGTGCTGGACTGTTCCCATGAGGCACAGGGTCAGACTGATTTGCATATGGCCATGTCTGAACTGGGGTGGTGGAGTGAGCTAAAGAATGATGATGGATTAAACCCAGATCAGTTGACTGGGGGTGAGTGTTTGATTGGCTCAAACGTTCCGTCCATCATCCCCTTTTGTATCGCTTTGTTCGCCCTAAGTTGGCGGGGGTATGCCCAGACGTGGGTCCCTTGCTCACTTTGCCACTGGATTCAAGCAAGCCTGGCTGATGACGGCTGGAATGCCAGAAACCGGTCCTAGGATGCTTGTTTCCGGTCCAGGGAAGACATGGCTTGGCAGTTCGTGCTGGACTGTTCCCATGAGGCACAGGGTCAGACTGATTTGCATATGGCCATGTCTGAACTGGGGTGGTGGAGTGAGCTAAAGAATGATGATGGATTAAACCCAGATCAGTTGACTGGGGGTGAGTGTTTGATTGGCTCAAACGTTCCGTCCATCATCCCCTTTTGTATCGCTTTGTTCGCCCTAAGTTGGCGGGGGTATGCCCAGACGTGGGTCCCTTGCTCACTTTGCCACTGGATTCAAGCAAGCCTGGCTGATGACGGCTGGAATGCCAGAAACCGGTCCTAGGATGCTTGTTTCCGGTCCAGGGAAGACATGGCTTGGCAGTTCGTGCTGGACTGTTCCCATGAGGCACAGGGTCAGACTGATTTGCATATGGCCATGTCTGAACTGGGGTGGTGGAGTGAGCTAAAGAATGATGATGGATTAAACCCAGATCAGTTGACTGGGGGTGAGTGTTTGATTGGCTCAAACGTTCCGTCCATCATCCCCTTTTGTATCGCTTTTAACACCAGTAAAAGGCAGGTGTTAAATCACTGCTGCTAACGCGCCTTATCGCCTGTTTTTGGATCGCATCGCAGATCTGGCTGGTCGTTGAGAATATCGCGAAGTGGTGTTTTCGTGTGTTTGTGCACGGGAACGCCTACTCTGCATATCATTACCGTTAGTTGTCGCTCTCATCCGTGGCGATGTTTTTGCGGAAGCTATCGCTGGAAAACTGGCGATATCGGCAGTTTGCACCAGCTTTTGCGGCGCTAAAGTGCCGATAAATCGGCGATAAGTCCTTGAGAATATGCCCCATCGTTTTTTTTAATATCGAAGACAGTAATATCGTTTGTAAAAATATCTTTGCTAATAATATCGATATTTATATTAGTGTTCTGTATTTTAGTATGTGTGTTAAAAGTATGTGATGTAATTTTTTTGTATAAGTGTAGTTTGTTTTTTAATGTATGTCTTAAATTTTTAGCAGTAATTACTTTTATGAAAATTTATTTATGCGTATTTTAGTTCTGAAGCTGGTTGTGGATTTATAGGGAATAGGGTGGGAAGTAAATTAATTATAATAAAGTAATTATTATTATTTTTTATTATTATTTAAAATTAATTTATTATTAATTAATTATTAATTGGTTATTAATTAATATTGATTAATTAATAGATAATTATATTAATTGTGTTATTTTTTAGGAGCGGGTTGTGGGTTTATAGGGGAATAGGGTGGGAAGTAATTTAATTATAAAAAAATAAGTATTAATTTTTATTTATTATCATTAAAAAATTATTTATTATTAATTAATTATTAATTAATTATTAATTAATATTAATTAATTATATTAATTGTGTTATTTTTTAGGAGCGGGTTGTGGGTTTCTAGGGGACTAGGGTGGGAAGAAATTTAAATATAAAATAGGTAAATATTAATTGTTATTTATATAATTAATTAATTATTAATTATTTAATAATTGGTTATTAATTTTTATTAATTAATTAATTGATAATTATATTAATTGAGTTTTTTTAGGAGCGGGTTGTGTGTTTATATGGGAATAGGGTGGGAAGTAATTTATTATAATAAAGTAATTATTAATATTTATTTATTAGTATTTATAATTAATGTATTATTAATTAAATATTAATTGGTTATTTAATTATAATAATTATTTAATTGATAAGTATGTTAATTTTAACCCTCTGCTATCCAACACTTTCCCTACTGTTGAATTCACTGGCGTGAGAATGGTAATTTTTACCCCTCCGCAATCCAACACTTTCCCTACTGTTGCACTCACTGGAGTGGGAATAGTAATTTTTACCCCTCCGCTATCCAACACTTTTCCTACTGTTGCACTCTCTGGAGTGGGAATAGTAATTTTTACCCCTACGCTATCCAACTCGTTCCCTACTTTTGCACTCTGTGGAGTGTGAATCGTAATTTGTACATCTCCGCTATCCAATACTTTCCCTACTGTTGCACTCATTGGAGTGGGAATAGTAATTTTTTCCCCTCTGCTATCCAAAACTTTCCCTACTGTTGCACTCACTGGAGTAGGAATAGTAATTTATACCCGTCCGCTATCCAACACTTTCCCTACTGTTGCACTCACTGGAGTGTGAATAGTAATTTTTTCCCCTCTGCAATCCAACACTTTCCCTACTGTTGCACTCACTGAAGTGGGAATAGTAATTTTTACCCCTCCGCTATCCAACACTTTCCCTACTGTTGCACTCTCTGGAGTGGGAATAGTAATTTTTACCCCTACGCTATCCAACTCTTTCCCTACTCTTGAACTCACTGGAGTGGGAATAGTAATTTCTTACCCTCTGCTTACAAAACTTTCCCTACTGTTGCACTCACTATAGTGGGAATAGTAATTTTTACCCCTCCGCTATCCAACACTTTCCCTACTGTTGCATTCTCTGGAGTGGGAATAGTAATTTTTACCCCTACGCTATCCAACTCATTCCCTACTCTTGCACTCACTGGAGTGGGAATACTAATTTTTTCTCCTCCGCTATACAAAACTTTCCCTACTGTTGCACTCACTGGAGTGGGAATAGTAATTTTTACCCCTCTGCTATCCAACACTTTCCCTACTGTTGCACTCTCTGGAGTGGGAATAGTAATTTTTCCCCTCTGCAATCCAACACTTTCCCTACTGTTGCACTCACTGGAGTGGTAATAGTAATTTTTTTCCCTCTGCAATCCAACATTTTCCCTACTGTTGCACTCACTGGAGTGGGAATTGTAATTTTTACCCCTCCGCTATCCAAAACTTTCCCTACTGTTGCACTCTCTGGCGTGGGAATAGTAATTTTTCCCCTCTGCAATCCAACACTTTCCCTACTGTTGCACTCACTGGAGTGGTAATAGTAATTTTTCCCCTCTGCAATCCAACATTTTCCCTACTGTTGCACTCACTGGAGTGGGAATAGTAATTTTTACCCCTCCGCTATCCAAAACTTTCCCTACTGTTGCACTCTCTGGAGTGGGAATAGTAATTTTTACCCTCACGCTATCCAACTCTTTCCCTACTCTTGCACTCACTGGAGTGGGAACAGTAATTTTTTCCCCTCCGCTATATAAAACTTTCCCTACTGTTGCACTCACTGGAGTGGAAATAGTAATTTTTTCCCCTCCGCAATCCAACACTTTCCCTACTGTTGCACTCACTGGAGTGGGAATAGTAATTTTTCCCCTCCACTATCCAAAACGTTCCCTACTGTTGCACTCACTGGAGTGGGAATAGTAATTTATACCCTTCTGCTATCCAACACTTTCCCTACTGTTGCACTCACTGGAGTGGGAATAGTAATTTTTACCCCTCCGCTATCCAACACTTTCCCTACTGTTACACTCTCTGGTGTGGGAATAGTAAGTTTATCCATCCGCTAGCCTATATTTTCTCTACTGTTTTAGTTAATGTAGTGTAAATTGTATTTTAAAAAGATTTTTTTTTAAATTATATTTTAATTTGTTATATATGTTTTTTATTTTTTATTTATATTATTGGTGTATGTGTATATATATGTATTTATAATTTTTAATATGTTTTTTAACAATTTATAAGTTATTAAAATAATTATTTATACATCTTATTAAGTAAGTATATATTATATTTTACACATATATATGTTTAATTTATTTTTACATTATATGTATTACTTATAATTTTAAACATTTTCTAATAATTTTTAACTATGTTTTTTAATTATATGTATTATTTACTTAATTTTACATTATTTTTTTAACATAAAAAAACCCGATATTTTTAACAACGATATTTTTTTTCCGATATTTTTGTACTTAGTAGATAGGACTTCGATATTCTGGACATCGATATTTTTGCGACGATATTTTTGTACCTCGAAATTCTGACTGTCGATATTCTGTCAGTGATCCAAAGAAATAAAGGCTCACATTACTATTTCTAGCAGGCTTTCATACTCCTGCAGTGACCAATTACAAGGTTTCAGGCCCAGGGCACAAGTCCTAAAAAAAGAAGTGGGGTGATTACCAGGTTAGGCAGTATGCAAGTGAAATCATGATGTGTGCCATCACAGAGCATGATGTCACGACGCGTGACATTGCACGTGACATAATAGGATGTGACCACAAGAAGTGACATCAGATATTAAGACAATAGACAATAGGGGGGAGTGATTCAGTTGAGGAGGTACAGAGGCTGGAATCAGTAATGCTATTGCGAAAAAGAAAATACCTCTGACACCAGCAATAAGATTTTTCTTATGCCACAGCAGTCTTTTTAATTGACCCTGGGTTATATTTATTTACAAAATCAAACTTCATACTTTGTTTATCCAAAAGTAAGTTCCTACCACGTGACACATTAAAACATACTCCTCTCAATTTTTGTACAACGACTTTTTTCACAAATAGTGACATAAAACTAGTGACATAGAAAATATTTACATAACGTACATATATGTGATTCGTGACCTAAATTAAACACTTCAAAGAAAAAAACATCAAAAAATGAGACTTTTTGACTTGAAATAGTCCTACTAATTTGCATATGATACAGGGACTACATTTTCTTTTGTCCTCAGTATGCTAAATGACCTCATAATGTGCCTACACAGTTCATATTACAACTGGCAGAAATTTGTCTTCAGTATAATTTCTTCAGCTTCAACGAGAATCAATTTGTGCAAATAAAGGGGACCGCGATGGGGTGCCCCTTCGCCCCAGAAATGGCCGTAATGTTCATGGCGTTGTTCGAAGACAAATGGATTTACAGCAACAATCCGTTTGATGGACACATAAAAATTTGGCGTTGATATATCGACGATGTCTTCATGTTGTGGAGAGGAACCGAAGAACAGCTAAAAGCATTTCATTCTTGGTTAAATAGCCGACATCGGGACATCCAGTTTACTGTTAATTTCAACAAAATAGAGATCAATTTTCTGGACCTCCTGGTCAAACATGAAGAAGGTCTCATATACACTACATAATATACAAAAAAAACAGATAAGAACACGCTTCTTCACTTTACAAGCTTTCACCAACGTAACTTACGAGAAAACTTACCATTCAGTCAGTTCTTAAGGATAAGGCGCAATTGCACCAAGAAGGATGACTACTTTCAGAATGCCAGAACACTACTCGAAAAGCTAATGGAAAGAAATTATCCCAGAAAACTACTAAAGCAAGCCATGAAAAGGGCCTGGTATACCCCAAGGGAGACATTATTAACACCAAAGGAAAAATCGGAAACTCTACCCTTGGTATGTGTCACGACATTCTCAAGCCTCACCCATGAGGTTAAAAAAATAGTACGAAAGAACTGGAATACAGTCAAGGCACTAGAACCACTAGCAGAAGTCCCGATCTTTGCTTTAAAGAAGAACAGAAGCATCAAAGACATGATAGTACGTGCCAACACCACCAAAAAGAAGACGGTACAGTCTATTCGCACAATGATGTCCTTGCCTCCAATAAAAGGTCACAGGAGATGTGGAAATTGCAAATCATGTGATAGCACGATTGAAGGCACAATATTTACGTATGGCAGGAGATTTGTAAAGCATGAAGAATTCACAAACTGCAATACACATAATGTCATCTACTGTGTTACTTGTCCTTGCCCGCTGGCAAATGTAGGAAAAACGACGCAGCCCGTAAAAAAGAGGTTAACTCAACATCGTTCCCGTATTAGATGCAAGACAGAAAACGCACCAATGGTAACTCATTGTATTGAAAAAAATCATGGGCCCAACGATATTAAATGGACAATACTAAAACACATAACTGGGAATACTATCGACAGGGCACTATCCAGATTTGAAGCGAAAACCATCATGCTCCTAAACACGATTGAAAACGGGCTGAATGAAATGAGCGAGATAAGCCAATTTGGATAAACCTTCTTTAACCCCAAATATGATTGTTTTGGCCACATAAATTCAAATCACATATGTTATTTCTTCTCTTCCCCACCAAGCGGCACGTGCAAGAAAGGTCAATAGTTAGTGAACTGAGAAGATGAGATAATCGACTGAAGCACGTACAAAGATATGGGCTCTCCTAAACGTAAGGCAAATATTCAGGTCTGCACACTTACTAATAACATATGGTATCCACCATAAATACTACTGAAACAGCCGAAACAACATCGCATACCAGGTTTAATTCACCGCTTAAAGACTTGCACATCGCCATGACGACGTGAATGCAGGAAGTCAGGCAAGGTCAGGCACCACTTCCCATCTTCCGGCTAACGTGATGACGCGACGGCGCACTCTGAGACGGAAATACACGGAAACCCAGGGGAGTTCTCAATGCCAGGATTAGATGACCTGCACCAGGAAAGGAGACCGCCTGAAAAGAAGTAAACATAGCGGCACTTACGGAGAAGACTGATCAAGGTATGCGCTGGATAATATATCACAGGACTTAAAGCATGTCTTCACAAGGGCAAAAAGCTAAATGTGGTGAATACAGCATGAGAACTGGCAGCACCTCTCTGCATGGCTAATTTTGTGTTGTTATGCACCCGCCGCCATTAGAACCTATGGCTAACTTTCACAGTTACACACTTACTGACACGAGAACTTTGGGCTGCCACAAGAACTGACTTAACCTCACGTATGGTTCTGCAATACACAATATAGAGTCTCATCCATAAAGTGATTGCACAGAAGGCAATTGTTCTCCACGACACTTTTATAGTTAAGGTGAGCGAGTACATGAGTCAATGCATGTACCCCAAGTTTAAATTAGAATAACTTTCATACCCAGCAAAACATAAGACATAATATCGACCTTTCTCTACCCCTTGGCCCCCTAACAGCTACAGAAATCGCGAGAATAGAGGAAAGGAGAAGTTACATCCCTATCTACTACCCAAGCCCCACAAGGTATGCCAAGAGCCCTTAAAGAGCTTAATTCCCATGTAAAAAGCACTATTTTGAACTTTATTAGATATTAGTTTAGTTTCTTCACTTATGCAGGCACTTCTTGTCCTACTCGAACACATCCCCGCCCTGATGAAGACTTTCTAAAGAACTATTACTTTTGGTCCTATATATCGAAGGTCGAAACACGTTGGCTCCCACCTGAGAGAGGCTCAGAGTAACCCATATAACACTTTTTGCACCCCACTTGAGGTGCACTTGAGCAGTATGCTTTAAGCTCATGGTTGGAGTTTTGTCAAATAACTCTCTGACCTCTCTTGGACCTGTTGAAATTTAGCATACTGAGGACAAAAGAAAATGTAGTCCCTGTATCATATGCAAATTAGTAGGACTATTTCAAGTCAAAAAGTCTCATTTTTTAATGTTTTTTTCTTTGAAGTGTTTAATTTAGGTCACGAATCACATATATGTATGTTATGTAAATATTTTCTATGTCACTTTTTGTGAAAAAAAGTAGTTGTACAAAAATTGAGAGGAGTATGTTTTAATGTGTCACGTGGTAGGAACTTACTTTTGGATAAACAAAGTATCAAGTTTGATTTTGTAAATAAATATAACCCAGGGTCAATTAAAAAGACTGCACTGGCATAAGAAAAATCTTATTGATGGTGTCAGAAGTATTTTCTTTTTCGCAATAGCATTACTGATTCCAGCCTCTGTACCTCCTCAACTGAATCACTCAACCCTATTGTCTATTATCCTCAGTGTAGGCACCACGCCTACGAGGGACTGTGTCAAAAGCAGTCAGGCTAAAGACAGCCATTCATACACGGGTATTGATACCCTTGTAGATGACTAGAAAAGTTAGTTCCCTTACCACTTGTGCACAATAGAAGGCAGTACAACTCCTCGCATTACACGGGCTCTTAATATACCACCGTTAAAAGATCAGTTTTGGCGGGGCACAGTATTAAGCTCAATCAATGTCTGAACCAAAAACCTTAAGCATTAGCGAGGAAGACTTAGAGGAACTCTTAAAACGCCCATCAAAATGTAATCCTAATAATACATCGATGAATCCAGGACAGCAATCAGAGTTGGAAAAAATAACACGCCTAAAGAAAAAACAGATACGAACAGCTTTACACGGAGAGGTGCTGCTTGAACATCTAAGAGCGGGCACAATACCAGCTGGCCTTCAAGTAAAAAACGTCCCCGTTATTTTCACAGATCAACCGGAGTATTTGGGTGGATTCAGTCACATCGGAACAAAATGCTCTAGAGACTGGATGTTCCACTCAATCAAAACAGCAGAACGTTTGAGTTTAAAAGAACTCGAGTTGATAAAAGAACTTGAAGAAGCTTTTCTTAACAACGCCGCAGTAGAAAACGCTAAAGCTCTACTGGAAATATTGGAAAAAGAGAACGAGACCTTCAAAAAGAACACTGAAGACGCAAAAAGGTCAAAATTGCAAAAAGATATTTCGAATTTTAGTGAGAAGAAGACTTACCCTTATTTAGATCAAGAATATTATAAACAACCGTCCAACACCGGAATCTTAAGAACTTATAGTGGAAGGAGTCGAAGACAATTTACTACCTTTTCTGACGCCTCATCCTACTCCGACAGCTCCAGTGACTCGGAACCCTCCACCAGTAATAGAGGTAACCAATCCAGACAATTTTAACAACCGGCACCTTTTTTAGACAGAGGAACCAGACGCCCTGCGGGCAGAACAAGAGCCATACAATGGTACAACCCGCCACCTCAAAAACAGTATCAAGGAGAAATAACGACGAGGAAGAATGTCTACCGCTGGTAAATGAGGAAACAAGCACGATCTACAATCTGTCGGATTATAATCTATCAAAGGAAGAAACAGTAGTTCTCCAAAAGGGCCTGTCATTTATACCAACTACAAAACCAGATATGGGTCAAGTGAAAATGGAAATGATGCAACTATTCCGTAAAATGAGGCTGAAGGTGTTCTTCTCAGAAAAGGATGAGCCCATGTCAATCAACTATTCCGGGCTAAAAAATCCATCTAACTTTTTTCCATCCGCCACATTGATGCCAATTGAATTACTGACGTTTGAGAAAAACGTAATGAGGGACCTCAACATCTTGGATAATAATAAAAAAACCTACATCAAGTGGAACCTAACGAAAAAAGAAAAACTGGCGTTGGACCAACTAATGAATAATGAAGAAATCATAATAAAGCCCGTGGACAAGGGCGGTGCGGTTGTGATTTTGAAACGCGACAAATACGAGGCTGAAATTATTCGCCAACTTTCAAATGAAGAACATTACCGAAAATCAGAAGAAGATCTTACGAGAATGATAAAATCTAAACTGATTACTTTAACTGCATCTGGAGAAGAAGAAGGATGGTTATCTAAAAAAGAGGCTGAGTACCTAATAATTGACAACCCAAGGATGCCCTTAATGTATGTCCTTCCGAAAATTCATAAGGACTTGATAAACCCCCCAGGAAGACTGATAATTTCAGGGGTGAATTCGATATTAGAAAGACCTGCGAAATACGTTGACACATTCCTAAAACCCCTAGTGAGTGAAACTACCAGCTTCATTAAAGATACTATGCAAGCTATCACTAAACTAGAAGGAGAACATTTTGAGGAAAAGGAAGAATATCTAGTCACATTAGATATTGTCAGTCTTTATACGAACATCCCTCAAGAAGCAGCGCTGGAAGCCCTAGAAGTCTTTCTGGACAAACGAGTAAGACCTCATAATGTGCCTACACAGTTCATATTACAACTGGCAGAAATTTGTCTTAAGTATAATTTCTTCAGCTTCAACGAGAATCAATTTGTGCAAATAAAGGGGACCGCGATGGGGTTCCCCTTCGCCCCAGAAATGGCCGCAATGTTCATGGCGTTGTTCGAAGACAAATGGATTTACAGCAACAATCCGTTTCATGGACACATAAAAATTTGGCGTCGATATATCGACGATGTCGTCATGTTGTGGAGAAGAACCGAAGAACAGCTAAAAGCATTTCATTCTTGGTTAAATAGCCGACATCGGGACATCCAGTTTGCTGTTAATTTCAACAAAATAGAGATCAATTTTCTGGACCTCCTGGTCAAACATGAAGAAGGTCTCATATACACTACATTATATACAAAAAAAACAGATAAGAACACGCTTCTTCACTTTACAAGCTTTCACCAACGTAACTTACGAGAAAACTTACCATTCAGTCAGTTCTTAAGGATAAGGTGCAATTGCACCAAGAAGGATGACTACTTTCAGAATGCCAGAACACTACTCGAAAAGCTAATGGAAAGAAATTATCCCAGAAAACTACTAAAGCGAGCCATGAAAAGGGCCTGGTATACCCCAAGGGAGACATTATTAACACCAAAGGAAAAATCGGAAACTCTACCCTTGGTATGTGTCACAACATTCTCAAGCCTCACCCATGAGGTTAAAAAAATAGTACAAAAGAACTGGAATACAGTCAAGGCACTAGAACCACTAGCAGAAGTCCCGATCTTTGCTTTAAAGAAGAACAGAAGCATCAAAGACAGGATAGTACGTGCCAACACCACCAAAAAGAAGACGGTACAGTCTATTCGCACAATGATGTCCTTACCTCCAATAAAAGGTCACAGGAGATGTGGAAATTGCAAATCATGTGATAGCACGATTGAAGGCACAATATTTACGTATGGCAGGAGATTTGTAAAGCATGAAGAATTCACAAACTGCAATACACATAATGTCATCTACTGTGTTACTTGTCCTTGCCCGCTGGCATATGTAGGAAAAATGACGCAGCCCATAAAAAAGAGTATAACTCAACATCGTTCCCGTATTAGATGCAAGACAGAAAACGCACCAATGGTAACTCATTGTATTGAAAAAAATCATGGGCCCAACGATATTAAATGGACAATACTAAAACACATAACTGGGAATAATATCGACAGGGCACTATCCAGATTTGAAGCGAAAACCATCATGCTCCTAAACACGATTGAAAACGGGCTGAATGAAATGAGCGAGATAAGCCAATTTGGATAAACCTTCTGTAACCCCAAATATGATTGTTTTGGCCACATAAATTCAAATCACATATGTTGTTTCTTTTCCTTCCCCACCAAGCGGCACGTGCAAGAAAGGTCAATAGTTAGTGAACTGAGAAGATGAGATAATCGACTGAAGCACGTACAAAGATATGGGCTCTCCTAAACGTAAGGCAAATATTCAGGTCTGCACACTTACTAATAACATATGGTATCCACCATAAATACTACTGAAACAGCCGAAACAACATCGCATACCAGGTTTAATTCACCGCTTAAAGACTTGCACATCGCTATGACGACGTGAATGCAGGAAGTCAGGCAAGGTCAGGCACCACTTCCCAACTTCCGGCTAACGTGATGACGCGACTGCGGACTCCGAGACGGAAATACACGGAAACCCAGGGGAGTTCTCGATGCCAGGATTAGATGAACTGCACCAGGAAAGGAGACCGCCCGAAAAGAAGTAAACATAGCGGCACTTACGGAGAAGACTGATCAAGGTATGCGCTCAATAAAATATCACAGGACTTAAAGCATGTCTTCACAAGGGCAAAAAGCTAAATGTGGTGAATACGGCATGAGAATTGGCAGCACCTCTCTGCATGGCTAATTTTGTGTTGTTATGCACCCGCCGCCATTAGAACCTATGGCTAACTTTCACAGTTACACACTTACTGACACGAGAACTTTGGGCTGCCACAAGAACTGACTTAACCTCACGTATGGGTCTGCAATACACAATATAGAGTCTCATCCATAAAGTGATTGCACAGAAGGCAATTGTTCTCCACGACACTTTTATAGCTAAGGTGAGCGAGTACATGAGTCAATGCATGTACCACGAGTTTAAAATAGAATAACTTCCATACCCAGCAAAACATAAGACATAATATCGACCTTTCTCTACCCCTTGGCCCCCTAACAGCTACAGAAATCGCGAGAATAGAGGAAACGCGAAGTTACATCCCTATGTACTACCCAAGCCCCACAAGGTATGCTAAGAGCCCTTAAAGAGCTTAATTCCCATGTAAAAAGCACTTTTTTAAACTTTATTAGTTATTAGTTTATTTTCTTCACTTATGCAGGCACTTCTTGTCCTACTCGAATACATCCCCGCCCTGATGAAGACCTTCTAAAGAACTATTCCTTTTGGTCCTATATATCAAAGGTCGAAACACGTTGGCTCCCACCTGAGGGAGGCTCAGAGTAACCCATAACACTGTTTGCACCCCACTTGAGGTGCACTTGAGCAGTATGCTTTAAGCTCATGGTTGGAGTTTTGTCAAATAACTCTCTGACCTCTCTTGGACCTGTTGAAATTTTGCATACTGAGGACAAAAGTAAATGTAGTCCTTGTATCATATGCAAATTAGTAAGACTATTTCAAGTCAAAAAGTCTCTTTTTTTGATGCTTTTTTCTTTGAAGTGTTTAATTTTGGTCACGAATCACACATATGTATGTTATGTAAATATTTTCTGTGTCACTAGTTTTATGTCACTTTTTGTGAAAAAGTCGTCATTGTACAAAAATTGAGAGGAGTATGTTTTAATGTGTCACGTGGTAGGAACTTACTTTTGGATAAACAAAGTATGAAGTTAATTTTGTAAATAAATATAACCCAGGGTCAATTAAAAAGACTGCTGTGGCATAAGAAAAATCTTATTGATGGTGTCAGAGGTATTTTCTTTTTCGCAATATCAGATATTAAGACATCATACATGTTTAGCAGGTATATGATGAGTACATTTCAGTACATTATGAGATTTAACAAATGCGATTTGGCGTCGGGTTTTGCCAAAAAAGTGGCGCAACCCCGACAAAAAATCTGGGCCTAAACTGATATATTTATTTTTTTAAACCTTATCATAAAGAAATTGGCAACAAGGAGAAGGATGGCAGTAGATCTATTCTGCTTAATTGGTTGCAAAGTCTGCGTTTTAAAATATTTTATGGGTTGAGGCATCTGCTGTAAAGGTACCCAGTAAATCTCAAATAATAGTAATAATGGTGAGATAACTCTGGAGGTGAATGTGTTTGTTGTAGAGATCTGTGTTTTATGAAGTCCCAGATTTGAATCAAAGTAGCATAGCGGGTTAATGTGTCTCCTGCAAAGCATAGCACGTAACATGCAGATGACATATTTATTTTTTACGTAGATAGTAAAGTGGGTTACTGCTTTTAACACAGAGATCCTTTTGTTACCTGCAGTTCATAAGTTGTAATCTTTGTAATATAGCACAGTGAACTATGAAGGACATGTGACTCCTACACCTTGTAACCCTGTCTCATGTAACTCATCTTGTACATTGATCTACATATGTACATGATTTATTGTCAATTTATATTGTGTATGTTACGTAAAGAGCAATGACACCCTGCATTGGCTTGCGTAGCGCTATAAAAGAAATAAAACAGTGCTATTGAAATTGTTATTTGAGTAAATACTGGGACAGACCCACACACCTGACATTTTTACAGTTCATGTATATCTCATATATACAAGGACTGAACAAAGGCAAAAGCATGCCTCTCTTAACCCCTTCCATGCGGCGCGAATTTTCGCGCTGTGCGGGCGATTTGAATAGTGGGCGGGATTCGGACGGCCCCCGGCCGTCCTCTGCACATGCCCACTGTGACGCATGACGGCCGGGGGCCGTCCCGAGCATGCAAGGGGTTAAGTACCTGTGAAGAGCTAACATGCTGTGCCTTTGTTTCCCCTATGTTGCATGTACATTTAAGTGTGAGGTTCCAAACCGCCTCCAGTCAGGATATTCAATCAAAAGGAGGCCTGATGGCCCCTTAACTTCGGACCAGTTGGAGGTGAAAAAAAGCTCCCTCCCTGCCTGCACATTGCTGCTGGGAATGGAAAGCAGACAATGTACAGGCCCTGCAAAACGTGTCCCAGTGTCTGAAAATTACACCGGGACAAGTTCAGTAAATTTCTGTGGGCCCATGTTTTAGGCAGTGGGTGGGACGGAGTCCACCCTGTGAAAATAGTGGGTGGACGCCATGTACCTGCGTGTACCCCCGACTTGAGCCCTATTCAGGCCCAAAAGGGAACTAATATGTGGGTCCTGGAGTTACTGGGCCCTTTCCTGCATATTTTGTCCAGATTCCAACCCTGCTTCCGCACAGAAATGCTCCTGCTTCCCGGTTACTGCCATGACTATGGAACAATGTAGCCACAAATATCAGACATGTTCCTTCCCCTTAATTTTTCAAAACAGATTGAAAGACCACTTCCTTGTGAAACACCTGAGCACCACCCAGTCCCTCTCTGCAACCCCACTGGCTTCATCCCAGTTCTTAATATAAGCCTGTGTTTTCTGGTGCTCGGCACTGGCACTTTATTGTCAACATCGGCACTTATAACAGTCTGCCACATGGTGGCGCCGTTTGTCTAATTTAGAGATCAGCACAACAACTGTAGTGTATTTATTCAATATGCATTAGAAATGATTACTACCTGTCACCCAAGTCATTCTTATAGCTTCGGGGGCCTGGAATAGTCTACAATGTCACACTTGTAGGTGCATGATGGTTAGTAGTTGTGTTGGTACTATCGTTGGCAGTGCTAGCAGAGGTAATTAGTGGTGCAAACTGCAGTGGCCACCTATTAGACCTGGCACCATTGGCGTGGGTCTCCCCTGCATTTTTTTGCCTTTGCCTCCTGTATTTTTGCTGTGTGTTGGACTCCGTTTTGCTGGTCTAGATGCTTTTGGCACTTTGCTACTGCTGTTCAGTGCCAAAGTGCAAGTACTCCCTTTGTAAATTGTTGTTATGGATTAGTGATTCCATGATTGGCATATTTGATTTACTTGTCAGAGCTTAGTACAGTGCACTGTGTGTGACCAGCGCCTGTAAATCAAATGCTGCTAGTGGGCTGCAGCACTGATTGTGCCACCCACAGAAGCAGCCTGTAATCTGTAACTCTGGCCTGCCATTGCAGAGCCTGTGTGCAGTCTAGCACTGCCATGTCGACTTGGCAAGTGCACCCACTTGCCAGGCCCTAACCTTCCCTTTTCTTACATGTTAGTCACCCCTAAGGTAGGCCCCTGGTGCCCCTGTGGGCAGGGTGCAGTGTATGTGAAAGTTAGGACATGCCCTGATGTGTGTGGCTTGTCCTAATAGTGAATTACTGTCA
Source organism: Calotriton arnoldi (assembly GCA_963921515.1). Taxonomy (NCBI): domain Eukaryota; kingdom Metazoa; phylum Chordata; class Amphibia; order Caudata; family Salamandridae; genus Calotriton; species Calotriton arnoldi. The sequence goes on along the minus strand of CAWUFW010020640.1, from coordinate 11,687 downwards.
ATTTTGTTTTTCACTATTGCAAGGCTACCTGTTCCCATAGGACAGAATGAGGAGTTTGTTTATAACATCTTATAAACCTAACTACCCCTGGGAACAAGGTAGGAATATAAAGTTTACTATGCCTGAACTCAGAATGTTAAAATGCATCTTTTAGTGAGGGTGATTTTTACATTCTGTGTTTGAAAATACCACTTTTAGAAAGTAGGTATTTTCTTGCTTAACCAGTCAGTGTGCCTCTGCTAGGTTTGTGTATTGCATTTCTGGCTTTTGGATGACAGGGGCTGGAGAGGGGCAGTGGCTCCAGAGAGCCTGATGAGTCAGGGCTGGGCTGAATAGACCTGGGCTGCATTTAGAGTAGGGGGAGGAGATTTCCTTTCACCTGAATGGGCCTGGTCTGCCTTCAACAATGCTGTCTCGACCTCCTGCCAGGAAGCTGCACCAGTGAGTACAGAACTGGTTTTGGCTGGGTACAGACACTCTCTGCCTTCAGATAACAAAGGATTTGTGTGTATAAAAAGAGGGGCCCAGACCCCAGACTTTTAGATCACTTCTGGGAAATCAAGAGGAACCTTTGCCAAGGAGAAGAGCCGGAGAAGCTGAGGAGGAATACTGCCCCTGTACTGTTTGCTGTCTGGGGTTGGCCTGCAGTGGCTACTTGCTGCGAAGGAAAGGAGAAATGACTTTGCTGCTTGCTTTGTCCACCTGCTTGAAGAGAAGATCTCCAAGGGCTCGAATTGAGCTTGCCCCCTTGTTCTAGAGGTCTCAGGAACAGCAAAGACCTCACTGTGTCTGTGGGCACCGTCTCTGATCGTCTCCACAGAAGAAAAGGGTAACCGACTCTGTCATCGAGTCCGTCGCAGGATTCCGTGTCCTGAAAGCACCGCAGAGAGCAACGCCTCGCTTTGCAACGCAACCCTGGTCTCACTGACTCCGTCAACGAGCCGCTGCTTGCACCGCGTCCTGTGGGCACCGTACTCTGCAATGCTTCGCTACATGCTGCAAGGACGTCACCGACTCCGTCCCTGCCCGACCCGAACATCGACTGGCTCCATCGCCGCACCGTGACCTTCCAGCACCTTCCAGCACCGCAGTGAGCACCATCTCACCCTTCAACGCATGCCCTGGTCTCATCGACTCCATCAACGAGCCGCTGCCTGCACCGAACCATGAGGACATCGTCCTCCGCAAGGCTCCGTTTCACAACGCAACTGTGACGTTTGCCCCGACCGACTCGCACGGATGTGTTGGTCGCAACAAGAAAGGTACTGTGTCCGAGTCTGTTGATGCTTTAGCTGGCCCGTATCGACGCGGTCGGCTGGAATTGTTAGACTCTGTCGTATTCAGTATCGCGGTAGCCCCAGGAGGAACTACTGAGTCGGAAGAACTGTGTTTTATTGATTTTCCTGCAATTTAAAGGTTATTTTGCACAAGTACTATGTTTCAAGAGTATTGTATGTTAATTTTTTTTCGTATTTGGTCTTGTTGGTTTAGATAAAGATTTACTATTTTTCTAAACTGGTGTGGTGTCCATTTGTAGTGTTTTTACTGTATTACTGTATGTGTTCACAAATGCTTTACACACTGCCTCTGAGATAAGCCTGTCTGCTCGTGCCAAGCTACCAAGGGGGTGAGCAGGGGTTATTTTAGAAGTGTATCCCCCTTACACTGACTAGAAGCAAGGGTCCCTATTTGGACAAAGGTACCTACCTCTGCCAACTAGAGACCCCCATTTCTAACACCACCTTACCAGGGCCCTAGCACTTATTTATTTACAAATTAAGCACTGCTTCATCCTAGTAGTGTGTCGTCTGGTAACCTTACATCAGTCGAACAAACAGACTGGTTGTGGTTATGTTTTCCCTGATGTTCTAGACAATAATCTAACTCTGAAGTATAGGCACTTCCATCTTCGTCTGACGTATGTGATATGTAATGTTATCTCATTCATTTTATTTATTTTGTTTCTGTTCTTATATCATTGATGGATTTTTCTACACCTTTACTGGTCATTAGGATGTATTGTAGTCTTGCTATCAATAAACCTGTATGAAACAACAGCACGTAGACCATACTCACATCTGCTCATTCTGTGCCTGTACTATATAAAAGCTGAATTTAATTAATTAATTGATTAATTAAGGCGGGTGAGTTACAGTAGGTGTATTGGGGCAAATGGGCCTTCCCCCTTTCAAAGAATATTAGTTGCTTGGGTGTTTTCACCTTAAATGTTTGCATCCTGATTAGGACCTCAATACCTCTAATGTATCAGCAGTGGATAATTCAACAGATTCTGACAATGAATGAACATTCAAATTGTTGCTCTTATTGGACCTTTTTTAAAATTTTTCTTTATTGGCTTTCAGTCTAACAGGAAAGACTCAACAGTCCGGTCTAAGTCTGGTCTAAGTCTGGGTATAGATTAGGATGTTTCTAAAGTACAAAGCATGTCTTATTACAGTATTAAAGAATAAAGCAATTAAGCCTGGGCGTAAAACTCCGCTCCGCTCGCAGAGTGTGCGGATTTTTGGCAACTCCGCGTTCCGCGTAGAACGCGGAGTTACCAAAAACTCAGTGCTCTGCACCGGAGCGGAGTTTTTTTTGTGTTTGCGCGCTCAAAATGCATTTTTGCGCACACAGGAGCAACTTACCGGGATGTAATGTAATGAGGCATTTATAAAGCGCGACCGTCACTCCAAGGAGCATCATGGCGCTAAGCGGGTTACTAGATAGGAACAACAGGATAGCTGAGGGCGAGAAGAGATGTTAAATGAATGTTTTGCATAGTGCATCGGAGGCTGAGAAGATCCAAGTTTTCAGGGCCTTCCTAAAGAGCGTTTCAGATTGAATGTGACGGAGATGATTAGGAAGTTGGTTCCATTCTTTGGAACCAATCACCGTAAACGATTTCCCTCCTTTTGAGGCATATCTAAATGCTGGGGGTTTTAGCAAATTGACGTTAGATGATCTGAGGTTTCGGGTAGGTGTATAGCGCATGAATCTGGGCTGAAGATATTATGGTCCTGAGGAGTGGAATATTCTGAAAGTGATTATCAGAATCTTAAACAGATGCCTGCGATCGCCGACAAGATTTCCCATCCGTTCGCGAGCGCCACGAGATTTGAAAGCCGGCCGCACGGTCCCGCGAGAGTGTGGGATCGCGAACACGTCATTCGGGCGCGCCATTGGACTTCCGGCAGACGTTTTGTGAAGATTGTGATCCCGAACACGCAAAATTTGCAATCTAGAGAAGAATCTCTCTCGAGCAGCATCAAAAACTTCTCGAAATGATGATTTGGATTAAAAAAACTCCTCAGATTGACATTCGGCTGTACTTTTTTTGTGCAAAGAGTCCTTTTTCTTTTTTTACTTTTTTTTTTAAGAGGATGGAAGTGCACCAGTGTCTCCAACTTCCTGTTCCTGTCCAGTGCTTTGTCCATCTCCTGTTAACTTTTCATTTGGATTTGGAGCTGGAAGGATTCCTCTTTGTGTCTGCTGCATCACGTGTCATTGGATTTGAGGACTTTTGGATTTGAGATTTCACAAGTAAGTTGTAAAATTGGTGTTGTTTGTTTGATTGGGGCATTGCACCTACATTTTTTTGTACTTTTCATCGTTTTAAAAAAAAATGTATTGTGGTGGGTGGCCTATAGTTTCAGGAGGGGCTTAGTTGTTTCTTTGAATGTAATTGTTCTTCTAGTTTTCTTTTATAAAGGAAACATGTTGCAAAGTTCACTATATTTTCTCCAACTTTTGAAATCAATTTGCAATATTTATTTAATTCACTAGCCCAGTAGTCTGCCAATAGGCCTTTCAGTCACTAGGCCCAGAGATACTCATGGGTGCATGAAACAACTGTTTCTGTGGTGTCTGTTGAATTTAAACATCATTTAGGGCATGGATGGCATTGGATTGAAATGCAAAATGTGTTTTTGGGGTTTTTTCACTTTTTTTTCATGTGTGTTAAATAAATACGGAGGTGTGTGGTTGTTGTGTAACTTGCAAACATTTTTTAGCCCTGTGGATTTTCGTTTTTGGCATTGTTGTATTAAAGCTGTGTTGTTTATCATGCCTTGTTTGTCTGGCCAGTGTGTGAGTGTGTTTGTTTGTAATACTGGGCCAGCATTTGCCTTGGCTGAGCCTCTCCGTGTGGCCAGTGGCCAATTTTTTAAAGTCTGTGTCCATAATAGGCCTGCTTGAGTTCATTGTTTTCCAGGCCTCCTGCTTGTTGTTGTTGTTGTTGTTGTTGTTGTGAGTGAGCATGTGGCTGGTGGCCATTTTGTGGTGGTGGTTGTGCTTTTGCAATAGACCTACATGTCTTCTTTCCTTTGTTCCTCTTGGCTTATTGCTTCTTGTTGTGGCCTGCCTGGCCATGTGGCTGGCGGCCATTTTGTGAAGGCAGTCAGTGTGCTTTTGCCATAGGCCTGCATTGTCTGTCTTCCCTTTCTTAATGTTGTGGCCAGGCTATGTGGCTGGCGGCCATTTTGTGAAGGCAGCCAATGTGCTTCTGCATTAGGCCTGCATGTCTTTCTCTTTCCTTTCTTCCTCTTGGCTTATTGCTTCTACCCATTGTCAGTTACAGCTCCCTGAATGCTGAATCCCACGTGATGCACAATGCCAAACAGGGTCCGTTACATTTGTATTTTTGTTGTTGTTCTTCTTCTTTTCTATCCTTCCTCAGTGTACTGTACACTAGTACACCAACCATTGAAAGCCCTTGTTTTTGTCAGTGTCACAAATGTCTACACTGTATTGTTATGTTTTTTTTTAAATAACTTAGGTAATAAATGTAATAATAATATTAATAAGTGTGACCACACACAAAGTTATATATTATATTTGTTTATTTGTACTAGTAGTAATTGAACTGCAACAATAAATACCATGTTTCACTGATGTTCTTCTTGCTTCTTTGTTTTTAGGTGCACAAAAGAGGAAGAGGCGTCATCACCCATTGTACTGCCAGACAGAAGTCCTGCTGTGCACGACGTCACATGACGTGTGACCATAGACATATCTTCAACTTGTGCCACTGCGTGCTGCTGACATCTGAAGAAGATGTCCCCAAAGAAAGGTACCAGGTCCTCCAGTACTGTTATATTTCATATAGGTACCCCGATATAGGTCTAGGTATCATAATCCTTCACCTACATTCTCTCCTATACTACATACATAACGGATTTGGAGGACTGACCTTTTACCCAGTTACTATACTACACATAAGTACGTACGGTTTTTCCCTGGACACTGGCCTCATAAATGATGCATGGGGATTCTTAGTTTCCTGGAATCACAGCAGGATCATCATCTCCTGCATAATAACTGTGTATAAAGTTCATTTCCGACGTCATCCTAAGTCCGACACTAGCACAGCAAGGTAGAACCCCTGGGGATACCTTAGGGTATATAAATACCACATCTTGCTGAGAGAGAGAGAGGAGATCACGACTTCCATGCCGACACACTGACGCGAGACGCTGAGATTCCTGCATGCAGATACTCCAGCTCGCAGTGGTCTGACATCCCTTGCGGGGTGTTCAGCTCGAGACCAGAACGGGGTCCCGCAGTCTAACATCAGGTAATGGGGTTGGCTTTTTCCTAGCGGGATTCTTGGCTTTACACATACTCACATGCTAGGAGCACTTAGGTACATCTAGTTAGGGTGCATCGTAGGAGTACGCATTTTACTGCCATGTATTTTATACACTTACCTGTGGTTATGATTTTAGCAAAATTGTAGAAACCTACCATCTGTTTACTTACTTAGTGCTGCTACTCATTTATATATGCTACTGTCTACTGGTAATTTCAGTGCACTTATTTTACACTGGAATAACGACTGTTCAATTGAAAACATCCCAACCGTTTATTCTGTGTATCTCTCTGAGAACAAGTGAGCACGAGTGACTGAGCGAAACGTAAGTTACTGTTTCCATGGTCCTGAGGGATCAGGGTTGTCATGTTCGATAGTTGTCAAGAACTAGTCTCTCCTTGGTAAAAGGAGGTTTTAGTGGCATTGCGAGCTAGCTGGTACACAAGCCAACATACCCGGTGGGGATGTCTGCAATCAGTCTGGACACCAGTCCCGCAGTGTATGTAGTCTAAACGGGCAGATCCTATGTAGGTCTTATAGGAACTACACGTCATGGCACCGCCAACGTTGGTATTGGCACATATTTAACAGTCAGATCTGAGTAGTTCAGTTGTGCCTACTCACATTTTCCCCAGAGACGTCTGGAGTGGGAGGGAACAAATCCACCGCAGCTGAGTAGGAAAATTCCTATGTATTGGCTGTTCGTTTAATCAAGCTTGAAGGATACAGTGTTCCTAATTGTACATAACACCTTATCTCAGTTCCCTTGAAACACTCTCCTTTCTAAAAATAATGACTGAACAGAGAGACGTAGATGAAGGAAATGCACTAAACTTCTCAGCCGAAGAAGACGATGCAGATGCAATATACATTGCAGATAATGTTAGAAATGCCGTCACCCTAAAACTAGTAGCATATGGTGTTACAATTAGGGGTGGGCAAGTGACTTTCATGATTGAGGCACACGAATCATATAGAACAGAGGTATTCTATTCATGGATTAAATTCCCGCAGGCAAATGCACAAACAAAAACATTTCACTACTATGGGGCCGATTCCGATTCGGGCCGGAAAAAATACCGACCGACTCGGTACTGGAATTTAGTCCGACCGACACGTACCGGCGCCGTCCGACCCGGGTCGTACAATGAAATGCATGGGAATCACGACCGACTCGCATGGAACACAAGGCGAATGACCGACCCAGACGGAAACAAGCTATCCGGCTGGGAAACCACGCGAATCGAACCGACCGACACGCATCAGGAAATAACCCGAACGAAACGTACCCGTGAACTCCAACCCGCGCAGTACGATGCAATGGGTGCAAATTCAGACCGATTCGTACGGAGCCCAAGCCGTACGACCGACACGCATACAAAACCCAGCCGAACAAACACAATACTCCGCGACCGACGCGTACGCCGCATATGAAACTGAGCTGAAACACAGCGGGAACGACTCGGAGAGGCGCGCACGAGACAACTGCAACGTCCTACTCGGTCAGAAGAACTACTCCTACATGCACAATAATCACAAATGAAAAAATACAAAAAAAAGGGCCAAACAAGCAATGACAAAGCCAATAAATACAGGGGTGAAAAAAATGGAACAAGGACACACCCCCAACTCCACCTACATAAAGCCCACAAATCCCTACCATGATCCTTTGCAAATTCCACTGACCTGCCAGCACAGAACACCATCACACAGCAAACACAGACACACACACAGCTCATCCAACACAAAAGCCACACACCATCAGCACCTCAACAAATAGCACCCTCACACACACACAGCAAAACCTACACACACACACCCTCACTTGCACACACACACATCAATCACCACCACCCATCACCATGCCCCTAAAGAAGAATCCAAAGTTCCTAGATAGTGAATTGGAAGTGAATTGGTAGACGAGATCCTGAGGGTAGAGCCACAGTTGTTTGGCACATTGGTCCAACAGACCCCCATGTCGCAGAAAACCAAGATGTGGGCGAGGATCGTCGACAGGGTGAACGCACAATCACCATGTTTGTGCACAAAGGAAGACATCCAGAACAGGTGGTATGATGTGCACCGGAGGGTCAGAGACCTACCCAAGAAGGATTACCTCCTGAGCCAGCACACCGGCGGTGGCCCTCCTGCAAAACCAGTATACCTCAGGCCCTGGGAGGAGAAGGTGCGGGCCATCCTACCACCAGTGAGCGTATATGGACTAACAGACATCCCAGAGCCTGGTGAGTACACAACTAATATACACAATATTGTGTGCCAATACACACACATCACTGTCAAGGGGACAGTCAAACCATCCACCCCTAGCAAATAAACAGCAACCAAAAGATAATCATCCCAAGATGTGTATGTCAGTTAGATAAACACAATACATGCCATCTCATAGTGATATGTAACTGTGTCATGACATGTACAAACCTAACAACAAATAGAGCAAGGCAGTGGCACAAATATAACCAACAAACACTGCCTGATATTTTGCCACCACTAGAACACCACCTCACAGGGAAGCTCACTTAAAGGAAGGAATTCTGTGTATGCTGGTGCAGTCAGTGTAGCCAATAGCATGATGGGAGTTGTAGTCACAGATACTGCTCACCCTCACAATTGGCCCATCAACACCACTCTGAACCATGCTCACATCACAGGGAGTGGATAAGGACTGACAAGATGGCTGACACTGGCTACTGCTGTGGGGAGCACAAGGCCCTGCTGGGAACTGTGCACCAACAAACAGCACAACACCACTGCCTGACATCCTGAAAGCCAACTTGCACTCTCTGCAATGCAAGCACGTTGCATGGTGGGATATCTGGCTGGTTGGGAAGGAGGACTCACAGCACTGACCATAGTTACAAGCAGCTCACCTCACACACCCCCTCAACACAAACTCCATATAACCCACCTGGGAGAATGCAATGCCTCACATACCAAATGAAGATCCCACAAAGAACCACCACCCTGGGTAATGCTGTGTGAAGCACAGGGACACACCTGGGACTTGTAGCCAAACAAACGCAAGGACAACACTGTCAGCCTTCCTGTCAGCACAGGCACACTACCCCACAGGGAAGCAGAGTCCAAAGGAAGGAAGTACGGGCATGCTGGGAAGGGGGGTGTAGGGAATAGCATGATGGGAGTTGGAGTCACAGATACTGCTCACCCTCACAATTGGCCCATCAACACCACTCTGAACCATGCTCACATCACAGGGAGTGGATAAGGACTGACAAGATGGCTGACACTGGCTACTGCTGTGGGGAGCACAAGGCCCTGCTGGGAACTGTGCACCAACAAACAGCACAACACCACTGAATGACATCCCGAGAGTAAACCTGAACCCACTGCAAGGGTGGCATGCTTCATGGTGGGATAACTGGGCCAGGTGGAGAAGGATGGCCGGATGTCCACCAAATACAGCCAATGCTGGCCATGCACACACCTCAACATTCATATTGAAATGCCCCAGGTATGCATGACAATGTGCTACACCAATATCAACCTCTTACTGTGACAACTTAGGACAATGCAATGTACATGCCCGCATCCAGAGGTACAGTCACAACTGTCAGGTGTGTGAACCATTGATGCCTGTAGAAACATTACATACAATGTGTGTCTCTTCCAAATACAGGTGACGATGATGGGGACACAGCAGCAGGCGAGGAGGAGTCCCTGTCCCAGGCTCCGGGGGACACAGAGCTCACTGGTGTGGAACAGCCTCTGCCCTCCTCGGATGGTGAAGACCTACCTGGCCCCTCCGGTGTGAGTCATCATGCAGCACCAGCTGGACCAACATCTGCACCCCCTGCACCCACCCCTCCAACAACTGCCAACATACAGACCACCCCGCCGACACGGACAGACCAAGGACCACCGCTGACAACAGCACAGGGCCCCAGGCCCACCGTGGAGCAACGGATGACAACACCACTAACAACCCCCAAGTGGGCCTCGGGTCACCTGTGCGTGCCACCGCAGGTCCTGCACATGTCGCCAGGGGTGGTGGGAGGGGTGGTAGACATAGGTCGCTGCTTGCAGAGGGGTCTGGACTGCATGATGACCCACAACTGGCACGCATCGCTAATGCGTACCAGGATAGCACTGGAGAGGTCAGACAGGTAGTGGGGATCCTCAAGGACATACAACAGCAGCAGGCTGCCCATCATGCCCGCTTGGACTCCCACATGTCCCGTGTTGAGACTAAGGCTGGGCGTAGTTCGCGAAGTAGTGCTTCGCGAAGCTACGCAAAGTGCAGTTCGCACTACGCGATCTTCGCGTAGCACTACGCGAACTGCGTAGTGCACTGTTCGCAATGATTGCACAGTGCCGGATGCTTGTCCGCACTGTGCAATCATTGAAAACGGCAACTTGCACAGTGCGAGCTGTCTTTACTGCCGCTCGAGTAGATTTTTACTCGAGCGGCAGCTTTCTCAACGCGGACTGGTAGTTTCTCATCGCGAGCGGTCGCGAGCATACGCGACTCACTCGCAATGAGAAACCTGACCTCCCCGCGTTGAGAATCTCGCCGGGAGGTTTATTTTCCACGCTCGCGATCGGCAACTTGATGTTGCTGATCGCGAACGAGGAAAAAGTCTCGCCGGGATGTCATTTTGCTTGCTCGCGGTCGCCAACTTGACGTTGAGGACCGCGAGCAAGCAAAAAATGACCGCGGCGCTACGCTACGCGTGTTTGCACTGTGCTACGTGCAATTCGCGTTGTGCGAAGTAGCGCAAACTTCGCAAACTACGCGAGCGTAGCGTAGCACTTCGCCCAGGGTTAGTGGAGACACACATGTCTCGCATGGAGTCCAAGTGGGACACATTGCAAGAACTCACAGCAGTGCATAGGGACATATTGACATGCCTCCGCCAGATTAGCACCAACATGGCCACACCTCCCTGTGTGCCCACAACATCTGGTGCTGCAACAACTGACACCGCCACAGGGAGGGAGGAGGACTCTGGCGGAGAGTCCCCTGCACCGCCGCAGCCTGCACGTGAGGGTCCCCCCTCAAAGAAGAGGGCCTCGGGTCACCTGTGCGTGCCACCGCAGGTCCTGCACATGTCGCCAGGGGTGGTGGGAGGGGTGGTAGACATAGGTCGCTGCTTGCAGAGGGGTCTGGACTGCATGATGACCCACAACTGGCACGCATCGCTAATGCGTACCAGGATAGCACTGGAGAGGTCAGACAGGTAGTGGGGATCCTCAAGGACATACAACAGCAGCAGGCTGCCCATCATGCCCGCTTGGACTCCCACATGTCCCGTGTGGAGACTAAGGCTGGGCGTAGTTCGCGAAGTAGTGCTTCGCGAAGCTACGCAAAGTGCAGTTCGCACTACGCGATCTTCGCGTAGCACTACGCGAACTGCGTAGTGCACTGTTCGCAATGATTGCACAGTGCCGGATGCTTGTCCGCACTGTGCAATCATTGAAAACGGCAACTTGCACAGTGCGAGCTGTCTTACTGCCGCTCGAGTAGATTTTTACTCGAGCGGCAGCTTCTCAACGCGGACTGGTAGTTTCTCATCGCGAGCGGTCGCGAGCATACGCGACCACTCGCAATGAGAAACCTGACCTCCCGCGTTGAGAATCTCGCCGGGAGGTTTATTTTCCACGCTCGCGATCGGCAACTTGATGTTGCTGATCGCGAACGAGAGAAAAGTCTCGCCGGGATGTCATTTTGCTTGCTCGCGGTCGCCAACTTGACGTTGAGGACCGCGTGCAAGCAAAAAATGACCGCGGCGGTACGCTACGCGTGTTTGCACTGTGCTACGTGCAATTCGCGTTGTGCGAAGTAGCGCAAACTTCACAAACTACGCGAGCGTAGCGTAGCACTTCGCCCAGGGTTAGTGGAGACACACATGTCTCGCATGGAGTCCAAGTGGGACACATTGCAAGAACTCACAGCAGTGCATAGGGACATATTGACATGCCTCCGCCAGATTAGCACCAACATGGCCACACCTCCCTGTGTGCCCACAACATCTGGTGCTGCAACAACTGACACCGCCACAGGGAGGGAGGAGGACTCTGGCGGAGAGTCCCCTGCACCGCCGCAGCCTGCACGTGAGGG